>JAOTRC010000011.1:4514387-4525946 GCA_027497675.1 Cyprinella lutrensis | reverse complement strand
AGGGGGAGGTGGGGGGTGGGGGGGTACTGTTGTCTATCTGCTGACCTCTGCCGTTTGGATTTTCCTCCCTCGCTCACTCGCTGTCCCTCTGCCTTTTTTTCCACTCGCTTTCTTTCAAATTGTGGAAATGGCTGTTCTTTCTTTCTTTCTTTTTTTTAAAGGTATCTTAAGCTTCCTTTCTCGTTCCTCCTTATATCTAAGGCCAGATGCGCCAAAATCTGGAACAAAGGACAAGTGCTACACAATACCAGGCAGGGGGATGGAGAGGTGGTGGGGGTGAGGGTGGGGGTGTATGAGTGTGAGGAAAAAGAGAAAGAATGGTCATGCTCTGTTCTGTGAGCCAGGCGGACGCCCTGGCGCTGACGGTTAAGAAGGCAATCAAAAGGAGCAGAGAGCCATACGGGCCAGGCTAAAGCTGGAGCCTCCATTAGGAGTAAAAGTTCACCTTTGCGCGACCTCTCCGCGCTATAGGACTGCGTTTATGGCCTGTTCAGTTTCTACTTCCCATAGGCACACAATGAAGCCAACTATTCAGTCTAGCTCGGGACAATGGGGGGCTATTTTAAAGCAAAACGCCACTAGTGGCACCTCCAAAGAAGGATAAAAAGAGGAGGGTTAAAAATACAGGGCTTCACTAAAAGGACAAGAAAAAACGATTGAAATGAGAGTGTTTATAAGCCAAATGAACCTTGATAGAGGGCAGTTCGGTCCTTCTCATTCTGCTAGTGTGTGTGTTTCGTAATGTGTTGGAGCACTATTGCTCATTCCAGACTTCACTGACAGTCGATGTGATCTCTGTCGGGTCTGCCAGGGCCTACGCTAATATCCCACTCTCATTACAAACGCACAGGTGTAGCACGAACGGCACGTGAAATGGCCAATTAAAAGCAAGAAATTGTCTTTTTCATCAGCTGCCTTTGTTGCGTGACCAATTAGGGAATAATTTAATAAGTGTTGCTGGAAAGATCCGGATTGAAGACACAAAAGGTTATATTTGAGTGTGTCTATCTAAATGCATATGAAGTGTGTCGTTTTTTTCTCAGAAATGCCCCCTTCGTCTGCTCGTTCCTTTTCTCTCAGATGTAAACTGTTTGAGGGGGCGCATGCATGACTACGGAGGACCGAATTCACTCATGAAATCACATTTCAACACACTCAGCTACATTTACATGTATATTAAAAACCCACAAACAGGCATATCAGTAATACCGGTGGAATAGAATGATCTGATGATTCGGATCTGCATCTGTGGCTCTACAGGAATCTCCAGGAGAAATATGCATTTAAAGAAAATACATCAAATATGGTTTTAAGATAATTAAGTTAAAATTAAGTAAGAGTGCATTATCAATTTAGCTATTGTGCTAACTCTGTTTTTGGGAGTAACGAGCTATAAATATGGCCACAAACTACATTTTCAGTAGTGTGACAGACGCTCAGCTGTTTTTAAAACATTGTAGCTTTTCCAGTTACTTTGTGACATAACACTACTTTGCTGTTTTTTCATACTGTATTGCGCACACACCTGAAACTAAGTAATATACATGATATTATATTCATTGTTTGTTTGCCCTTCCCCCCATTTAAACAGAATTTTAGAAACAACACAACTTAATGTGCTTTCTAGTTTTATAGCTCTGTTCAAGTTTAATGCTGTCAACCTAATTGAGATGTTTCTTCATTCAAAAATTACTCTACTTAAATTATAATTACAAATTAAATAATCAAACATCATACATTATATTTCTCCTTTAACAATGTAGTTATAGTTGTTAGCCTCTAATGTTATGAGCTACTTTTTTCAAAATGACAGCTCAACTGCGTAACGATTTCAAATAATGTGTAACTTGTGCATTGACTAACTACATTTTTGAAGACGCTGCTTTAATTCAACCAGCTAATCAAGCAATAAGACCCCTCTGGTGAAACCAACTTATTATTATAAGTGTCTGCTCCAGAGATCCATTTACTTAAGTAATTAGTAATTCACATGTTGGCATGCCTCAAGGCAATTTTTATAAATACGAGCATCTCATCTCGACCTAAAAGTCATAAAAGTCCACCTCGGCTCCTCCTCTCTCCGAGTCAATCTGGGGTCAGTCGCTATGGCCTGCCAGTGTTTAAATAAACTAGTCCAGCTGTTTGCTGCACAAATTCCATTTACACTCTTCCTCCCCCCACCCCGATCCACCCGCTCTCGCTCACACACACACACACATGCATACATTTACACACTCCTTTTAATCAGTGCACTGCAAGCCAGGCCTGGAGGAGTGGTGTTAACCTGTTCCATTGCTGGAGACAGGCTAGAGGCAATGGGGCATACATAAAGGACCAACTTCCAACACCCGTTCAATTCAACATCTCTCACCTCAGACAATTCCATTCAGCCACATCACACCCCTCTTCCTCCCCTCGCACTGCATGTTTCTGCCTTTCTCACTTCTCTTCATGTTCTTAATAACACAGGTCTCCCCCTCGACCCCTCCGCCGCTTCCTAGACTGCCCTGGTTGGTGGAATCCCATAAGAAGAACCCACTCTGCTGGGTCCTGAGAAAAAGATGGATGCCACTCTTTCTTCAGACTGCTTATGCAAACGACTCGTCATTCTCTTTTAGACACTGACAGCTCATTTGAGGTGTGGTGCTAGAAAATCCCAGAAACATAGGCATGTGTCTGGACTTATTTGCAAATTTTGCTTTGGCTGCTTCCATCAGCTAATACCAAACCTGTTGGCTTCCAGTTTTCTTGCATACAACTGTGAGATTTGCCACAGTTCTCATCAAGTCAACCACTGGAATTTCTAGAGTGACTCCAGTATTCACAATTTTTTGGAGGCATTCACTCTCACATTTTAATGTAGTCGTCGCTCGCAAAACTTTGTGGCGTGTACGTGGCTAGCGATTCCTTGCTTCTAATTTCCACAAACGTTACTGGGATTACCTGGCCCACTCTAGCAGAGAAAAACAGCCTGCTCAAAGAAAACAGAGGAGATGTAAACGAGGCTCTCAAGTAGGGGCTGGTCTAATCCCTGCTGCATCAGCCCCCCTCCAACAGAGGCCGGCTATTACTTCAGCAAACTCACCCCCACAAGCTCCTCTCACCAAACAAAGTCGAAACCTTTCCATTAACAGAGCTGTGAAGTCCCCTCTAAAGCTGCTTTTTAAAGAGTGGGGCCGCCGCCTGGGGGCTGAGGAACACACTTTATAAACACATAGTCGGCCTGTGAGAAAGAGAGAGGGCCGCAGCGGTGATCGCTACGAACAATTCAGCGAGGAACATGCATGAAGACTTCAGTCCAGAAAACCTCCAGCTTGAGGCAAGAGGAGGCCATCGCTGTGATCAACCTCTGTTGCGGCATTCAAACGGCCGCTGAAAAACAAAGCGCAGCGCAACTGCTGCGAGGTGCTGGATACGCTTCAGAGACGGTTCCCCACTCCTCTGGAGTCGGGGACTATGAGGTCATTCTTGGCATGAACGCGGCCTGCCTGCTCTCCTCTGATTCTCCACCCAGTCCAGAGAGAGAAAGAGAGCAATAATACATCAGTGAGGGAGGGCACCATCACATGCCCACTTTCCAAACACAACATTGGAACGCTCTCTATTCCATGTTGTTGCCTATCTCTGAAGGCCTCAGGCAAGCACTTGGGCCAGAGAGTACTCCCTCTCTGTCTGGGCAAACATGCAAACAAACAACCGCACAGTGTTGGGACGTCAACTGCTGCCCTGTGTGTGGCAGCACATGGCATATAAGAGAGGAAATGACATCACGGCGGCAGGTTTAATAGGCCCTCCGCCTAGCTGTCACTGTGGTGGTGCTGTAGAGCTCATGCTGGCACCGCCAGTTCTATTGACACACATATAAGACCTTACACATATGATCTGACTGGCCTTACTAACCAACTGAGTAAAACACTATTTTTACTTTAATAACTGATGGTATATACATTTGAATAACCAGTAGAGGCCACACAAGAATGAAGATTTCTGATCTGACAAGTTTGGTCACTTTTTTGCTTCAACTTGCCTTACAAAAAAGTACTTATGGCAGCACCATGTTAGTATCAGATCAAATATTCTGATATATGAGCCTGTTCTCATCCCAAGGCGTCATATACAACGCCTTTGCCAAAGCGTACACATCCAACGCACATCCAATGGCACTCTTTAGTGTCAATAAGAGATGCAGATATATATAGGGCAGAAGGCGCCTCCTAGTGGTCTAACCCTAGCCCTACCCCAAACCTAAACCTACCATAACCGAAGCGTTTCATTTGACGCTAAAGGTTGCCATGTGTGTTGGATGTCAACAGTTTGGCAAAAGTGTCGTATATGACACTTTGGGGTGAGAATGCATTGGATATATACTGTACCATGGTACTGTTTGATTTATGCATTATTATATTTAAAATTAAATGTAAGGTGTTGCAAATGTAAGATCAATGTAAGTACAAACAATGCAAGATCTTAAAAATAGAAAGCAAGTCACAAAATGCATATTTTCATGGAACTAGTTTAAAAATCATTATTGTCTTTATTTTTCAGTTTCATTAAGTGAAGCTAATTGTGCAGACACTACACGTTTTAAAGAGAAAACATTACGCCTCGGACGATATTTTTACTTTTTTAATACATTGCCTATAGAATAAATATATGAGGTGTTACTTGCTCTAGTGTGCTTATTTTTGTGGTTGTTGTTGGAAGGGTGAAGTTCAGCATGACCTTGCAATCACTGTAATGCTAAAAGCTCATTAGCTAATCAGTGGTCGGCTCGCTAATCAGCAGTCCAATCTGTTCCTAGATTTATAAACATAACCAATATGCTCTAGTGCCAATCCACCCTCCGTCTGTCATGTTCACATTCCCCCACAAAAGAGAGGATAAAAAAAAGTAGAGAAAAGAAGAAAAATGGAGGCATTGCCTGGGGCCTGTTGTGATGTAAGACAGAGGGAGAGAAAGAGGGGGGTGCACCCTTGTATGGTTCACAGACTCTGTACGAATGCATGCATACACACACGCACATATCCTACGACAACTTACTGCCAAAGAGGCATCCATGCACATTCTCTCCACATATAGAGACACATTCTCTCCGAGACAAAGAAACTATTTTAACTCTGCTGGTCTCGTTTACACACACACACACATATGCATACCCAGTCCAACACACATTACTAAAGACTTCACATGACTAAACGCACACACATGCACGCACGCACACACACACAGAGAGAGAGAAAGAAACCACTCCAACTTGTCTGCTGTTGACACAACACAGAGATCAGGTCTGAGCAAGTGCTGAAATTCCAGTATGGCAGAATTGTTAACAAACACTTGAGAACAGACTGTGCAGCAAGGCAAACAATCCCTATATCCACCCAGCTTCATGGAGCTGAGCTCCTCACTACGTTTCCATCTTTGCCTGATGTAGCAGGGGGATTTTGAGGGTGTAGGTTGGGCCACATGCCTGTGTCTCGCTGGTGTAAATATGTCTTTTGTTTGGCGGTTTGACCCCAGGGTGTGTTGGTATTTTGTTGAAAGGCCACGGATATTCACGCTAAAGCACCTTGACAGTAAGACTGTGTGAAGGCCGCTCCGGGACATGGGCTATGGCTCATCTCACCCAGACCTATTCGCATCCTTTGGGTCGCTGTTGCATGCCCACACACATACACATATGCATATATGCACAGTGACACCAGAATTCTAGATCTACCAAACACTTACACACATTTTGTCCAAAACAAGAACTTAGAGAAACATTTTATTGCTCAGATGTTGTTCTTTGAAAGCTAAGTAGAATTAATTATACGGATAGTTGTGTAATGAATGTTTTTTAGGTATCAATTTGTCTTCAAAATTTCTTTGAAAGACATAAAAATGGAAACAAATGAGAAACAACTGAGGGAACTCATTTGTGAACACCCCCACCCAGAAGAAACCTTTACAGAGGTTTCTCTTTTACAGCTCGAGAGGTTTACGTTTTCAGTTTCTTTCAAGAATGTACATCGTCTCAGATGTTTCTCCAGAAATTGTTGACATACAGAGCGAGGCTATGGAATTAATATGGAAGTATAGCTTGGATGAGAAATGTTAAGGTGAAAGTACTGATTCGATGGCAAACTTTCACTTTGGAGAATCTTGGCTAACATCTACTGTACTGGAATCTTTGTTCTCAAACAAGCCTCTGTTTGCTTTCCTTTTAGATCTCATTGTAGTCTAGGAGATAACAAATAGATTTTGCTTCTGTATTTGGTAAAAAAACAACATTGTGTATCACCTCTCGAAGGAACCTACTGGGTCAGGGGTCACCTTTTCCCCTAAGCTATAAGAAGACTGCCAAATACTGCACACAAAATGCACACAGAGCAATCATCCAGAGCTTTTCTTGAACAAGTTTCAACTTCTCTTGACATGGGCGGGCTTGGCTGTCAAAGAAGTGAAGCATGCCAGTCATCCAGTTCTCTCTCTCACTCCTTTTTTTCTCTCAGGCGCAGAAACCCGATCCAGGGTGTGTGGACGCTGTTTCTCTAAAGTAGCCCCGCCACACTTCACTCCATGCTTTTAAGACTTTCATAAAAGCCGCCTTATTGACAAAACAATCCATCCCTAAGGTTTAAACAGCATCTTTAAAGGGATTATTAAATTCCGTCAGGAAGGGAAGAACGGGCAACATGTGAAACCCGACGACCCGCCCATTGATTTTACATCACGGATCTTTATGGAGTGTTCTGAGAATGCTTCCTCTTATCGTCAAAGGCTAAAAGTTTTCTTTCTCTCTTCATCTTTCCTTATTCCCAATCTTCCGTCGAAGTTTCACGTTTGGATGTTGAACGACTGATTGTACCTCCACATCGTTATGCGGTTGTACTTAATCCCTATCAAAGCTCTGACATCAACCCTCCAAAAATAGATCCCACACCGTCTACTCTATCCACATCCCCTCGCTCTCCGTGTCTTAGGCTGTCTCTGGGTGTTCATGCGTGTCCACTGGCACGCATGCGTCTCTGCTTATGTGACCATAAGGGTGTGACTAAGTGTGCATCTAATGCGCATTGTCCAGATTTGAGGAACAGTTTTCAAACACTCTCAATTCATGTCGAAAAAACACACGCACGTGGGTCGATTGTTAATATGTGGACCCAGATTTGCAGCGGTCCCTCACGTTATGTCATCGCCAATAATTCATGAGTGATCAGCACCCCGCATGGCCTTTAGCATTTTTTATTTAATCTTCAGCCTGCGGATTCTCTGAGTCTTCATCAATAATGGACACATACATGTGTGTTAACAAGTCTATGAGAGCAGGGCTTAAGGAAGCTGTCATTTTCGGTTGATCTCTTGTTTAGCTCAATCTGTTAGCTGTTTGTTTGGCGTCACGTTTCCTCGTGTTCACCCTAGAGCCCGATAATCAAAAAAAAAAAAGAATGTTTTGCTCTGAGATATAGCATACTTACATAGTAATTGAATAGAGAGGCTCGCTACAATCTAATTATGTACATTTTGCACGAATACTGTATGTTGGGAGTAAGCTATTTTGGCCCTGTGCTTTGACTAGTCTGATAAATAGAATCACAGCTAGGGAAATTGCCTCTAAAAATCAGCAGGTCAGGAGCTAACATCACCAGGGGTTGCCATGGAGACACCCAATAGTGAGCTTCCTACTAAGCACAACCACAGGCCTATGAAATGACAGATCCTACTCTCTAACCCCAAATGTGCTGAGCCTCTCTCTCTCTCTCTCTGTTTCCATACACTCTTTTCCATGTCATCTACACATACCCGAACACACATCAACACTGATGCACACAATCTGGGAAAGGGCAGCAAGATCTCAGCATGCAGGGTTTAGCAGCTAATGCCGCTTAAATCGACCACCTCTGGTTCATCGCTTAGACAAGAGCTCTTTCTCGTGCGTCCACACCAACACGGGCAGTTATTCCAACATACACCAAATCCTGCTACAAAATGAGTCAGCCCAGCAGCCAGAGTGCTGATGCAGGACAGTGTGTGTGAAGTAATTGCCTGTGTTCTCTCTGCTAACTAATATGGCTGAAAGAATTGATCTCCCATGGGTTGTTGTGAGGTCACAGAAATTGATAACCCCAACAAGATTCCCTTTGTCCGCCAGCCTGCGTCCCACTGATAGGCCACTTTTGTAAATTAATCCTCATTCTTACTCTTGTCTCCAAGGTACCAAACTGAACAATGGTAAGGATTATGATTATGTCAGAAATTACATTTTGTGTAATGGGCTTTAATGCATCTCCCATCTCTCTAGCTCTCCTAACATCTGGTGTACATCGCAAGATATTGTTTGTTAATAAGCTTGAGAAGCCTGATGGAATAACGTTACATAATCAGGATACAAAAGGGTATTGTGTTAGATTTAAAGGAGAACTCCGTTGCAAAACGAACCTTTGGTCTAATTAAACATCGGTACCTAGTCAACCGTTCTCTGAGATTTGTTTTCATGATAATCGAATGTAAAGAGTTTTAACACAGAACTCTCACTCTCAATGAGGGTCCCTACAAGCAAAACGAAGTATTGAGAACTTTGTAAGAGTACAGACCGTTTAATAAGAATATACTTTATAAAGACAGTTCACTTCGTCTATAGAGACAGGAGCCATCTTAGAAAATAGTCTCGATCAGTCGATCCCCGAACGCCGTTCATACAATTTAGCTCACACAGCACGACGTTCTAAAGTTTTCCAAAGATGGCTCCTGTCTGTATACGTGAAGTGGACTGTCTTTATAAAGTATCTTCTTATTAAACGGTCTGTACACTTACAAAGTTGTCAATGCTTCGTTTTGCATGTATGGACCCTCATTATGTTACTGTGTTAGTGTGGGGCTATTTTGAGCCTTGTTAGTGGTATAAACTAGCGATTTCTTTTTACTTAGTCAATGCCCCCATTACTAGCATTATACGCTAAACAGTTTTTAGAGATAAAACTCTTTACATTCGATTATCATGAAAACAATCTCAGAGAACGATTGACTAGGTACCGATGTTTTATTAGACCAAAGGTTCGCTGGAGTTCTCCTTTAATATAATCCTAAGGGCATGAAAATATCATAGCCTAAATGATCAACCAATTATTATTTTAAAGATCACTTAACAATTTCTGATGACTTCTCCTGTGGAAATCAGTTCAGCACACGGATGGAGGAGAGGCCAAAAGCAGCACTCTCAAGTGTTGTCTTTGGCTTTTGCGGTTAATGGGGAGAGACGGCCCATAGAAAGGAAGTTTCCTTTGGTAAAGAAAGCAAATCCAACCACACACAGTATTGTGCTTTCCCCTCCACCCTCCATTCCCAACCCATAATCCTTCTTTACATCTACTTTTTGTATTGTGTTTTCACACAAGAGATCATTTTATTGAAAGTAATTTTTATATGATATTTATTTATATTTAGATATATTTTATATTTATATTTTATATGATTAAAGCTAGGATACTGAATCAGACTGTGATGATGCATTTCCACAGTTATTAACGTCCTACATCTAGCAAGTCGAGTTTTCTATATGTTGATTCAAAAAATATATCTCTATTTCTAGCACTATACTTTGTGTTATATTACCTTTGCCATAAATTACAGAAAAATAGAACATTGTTGCGTGAGTTTTTCTATTGTATATTTTTTAATGTCACAGTTGGCTGATGCACAGATGAAATGGAGCAGGATCTATTTGATGCAGTTATGGATTTTCGCTAACCTAACATAAGACAAAGGTTCTCATGATACTGAGCTTTCGAAAACAAGAGCAGAACAACCAACTAAGGCTATGTTTACACAGAAACGATTCTGACGAGAAAACGCAAAAGTGGCGTTGCATTATTACTTTTTATTCTTCGTTTAGACGAGCGTTTTGGGTGGGAAATCCGTGTGCAGATGGTGACACAAATGTGTGTGAAATTCAATGTAGTATGCACTCCAGGCGGCTAGGTGGCAATGTTGAGCACTGCCACACAACAACACCAAGTCCGCGCACCTGCGTACAACCTTCACTGTCAAGCAGACTTTTGCTTTTTTACCCTTTACACGGGAACGCGACGGTAAAGCGTTTTTAAGATTACCACTCTGGAGGGTGGTTTCACTTTTTTGCGTTTTTAACCCCCCAAAACGCTGTCGCGTGCAAACGAAAGGCATATCCGATAAAATATTTTTACGTTTTCACCCGCGAGCGTTCTCTTGTAAACAGGGCCTTAGCGTGTTGTTGGGACCTATGCACACGGATTTCCCACCCAAAATGCTCGTCTAAACGCAGAATAAAAAGTGATAACGCAACGCCACTTTTGCGCTTTCTCTTCAGAATTGTTTCCGTGTAAACATAGCCTAAGAATTCAATGAAGATGGAACAAAGACTGACAGAAAATAAGCTCAAAACAAAACCAATCAAAGAAACGAGTAACAGGTGCTCAACTAATCGATCAATACCAGCAACAAATGGAAAAATGGACCACGTGGATACATATTTGCGTAGTCACGTAAGCACTGCACATTATATACAAACAATAAATTCAGCGTTAGAGAAGACAAATGTCAAATGCTCATAGAAAACGCGGCAATTTGAGGGAAGACCGTTTCATTCTTAACTTTGAACTCCGAAACATCCAGTATAAACTCAAAAGTAGCCTACAGTCGACAATAGGAGGATGTGCAACGCTAAGGCTTTTTGTAAACAACAAAGTACAATTTGCACAGTTTTGTGTGATATGATAACTTATAAGCGATTGTTAGATTTATTTACTGCAATGATTGTTAGATTTATTTACTTTATTTGCAGCGCGATTTACTGCAATGTCAGAACAAGAACAAAGTTGGATGTTTCTTACTTGTTCAGATGACATTTTCCGGTGAAAATTATTATGTTGGTCATACTTCCAAAAATAATAATCTGTGATTCTGAATGCCTGTATCTGACAGCAACACTCTCCTCAAACATTGTGTTCATCCACGTTGTGCTGTGTCGAGGGTGTCGAAGTACGAAGTACAACTCACGTAAAATTTATAATTCCGCAAAAAACTGCAATTGCAGATTTCGAACAGAGATGGCGACAAAGAGCAAAAATGGAAAGAGGAAATAATCCTAATCAATATATGTTGTTTGTGGTGGTGGTGATTAGACGAGATCTGCAGTGATGCTACAAATGTGTTGCATTGTGGTATATGGAGCTGCTTGAAGTATAGATATGAAGTAGACTCGCTCCTCTGTCAAAATCAAGGGGGCGAGGACAGAGACAGACAGTAACGGTGTACATTTACTTGAGTAGAGAACTTAAGTACAATTTTAAGGGATCTCTACTTTACTCAAGTATCATTTTTGGGGAGTACTCATGACTTGACTCAAGTACATTTGAGAGGCAAATATTGTACTCTTTACTCCACCACATTCCTATCCATATCCGTGAGTAACCGTTTCCATTTCTAAAAATAAATTTAAAAAAAATGGAAAGAAGAAAAATCTCGAAAACCCTCAATTTGTTGTTTCCCTCTCAAACGTGATTGGATTGTGCAGGCGCCACTGATTGAGACAGCCTATCAGAA
>JAOTRC010000011.1:4498932-4514287 GCA_027497675.1 Cyprinella lutrensis | reverse complement strand
AATGCTTCGTTTTGCATGTATGGAGCCTCGTTATGTTACTGTGTTAGTGTGGGGCTATTTTGAGCCTTGTTAGTGGTATAAACAAGCGATTTCTTTTTACTTAGTAAATGCCCCCAGTACTAGCATTATTCGCGAAACAGTTTTTAGAGATAAAACTCTTTACATTTGATTATCATAAAAACAAATCTCAGAGAACGATTGACAGAAGAGACCAAAGGTTCATTTTGTGCCAGAGTTCTCCTTTAATGTTTAGCAATACATTTCATAAAAAACAAGTGCTAGCAGAATTTAAATCTTTAAATAAAAAAGGCATAGTCCTACCAACAATGACTAAAATATAAACTTTCAGATTTGCTTTCCATAGCACATAAGCATTCATAAACATCCAGTTTCCACGATCAATGCAACTATCCCATGTAAATGACACTCAAGTGAATCATGGTCCAACCATTTTTACAACCTCACTAACATGACTTATTAACCAAAAGTAGTTTTGATGGAATGATATTGGATGATTAGGCTACTAATTACCTTCGTGAGGTAATTAATTTGCGATTAGTAATTTGTTGCATAATGCATTTTTAAAGAAAAGTAACCCATCCCATGCTGTAAGCGCCTACATCAAGGCCGGTTTACTCAGCAAAATGGATTAGGGCATGTAATCAGATCCTTAGCAATATCAATCTCTGACACTCAGAGAACAAGAGCGGACAGAGTTTGCGAACAGAATTTCATGAGGAAATATGTGGCTAAGGTTGTTCTTTGTGTTCTTACATCAAACGTTCCCTCCTGTGCTCGGTTTCACCTCTCCACTCCCTATCTCAAGCCCTTCATTAGACATGGCTAATAACAATAAGTATGTACTGATAGCCATCTCTGATAACAAAACGCACCCGTGTTAAAGGGTCCGTCAACCTTTATGGAATTTGACGTGGGAACGGCGAAAATTCTAGTCCCATGTCACAGTGATTGCGGGGCAGACGGTTTTCGAGAGGGAGCTGAGAGAGTAGCTGCTCTCGCAGGGGTTCATATTTGAGTGAGAGAACAAACAAGAAAATGTTGGAAAATTCCTGGCGGCAATATCCCTTTGGGTGAATTGATTTGCAGGGAGATGAGGCGATAAGTGGAAGACTGATGGGAGGGGCGAGTAAAAGCGGGGGGAGGGGAGTGTATTAATTCAAATCATTAGGAGCTGCTTGCCAGGGGCGAAGCTATTGATTGCATGTAAACACAAAAGTACAATTGACTTACCAGTTGTTCACTTGTAGTATAGTGAGTCCGGTGTCTTGTGCCAGTTGCTTTTTCTGTTCTTCTGAAGGGTAGGGGTGCTAAAAAAAACACACAGAGAGGAAATGATATGAGAAACGTTGTAAATAAATCAATTAATGAGCACATTTGTTACTGAGGGAAAGGTCTGAGGTACAGAAGGGAAACGTTGCTCACACGTTTGTGCGGAAAAGTGGCAAAGCAGCTGTTAATTAGTGTGAAAAAGTGAGGTGTGTCTCTTTCTTAGAGTCATTAATGGAATATGAAATCGTGTAATTAATGGCAGCGAAAAAGGCAAGCCAATTATAAAGTTAAGTGAAGTGTGGGAACAGAAACAGTAATTAGAGTGCTATGCCGTGCAACCCTACTGAAATGTATTCTAGTCATCTTTCTGCCATGAATGCATGATGGAGAATGGATATCTGAAGCCTTGCGTGGAATACAGACCTCTTCCCTTTTTAAAAGCTGTAAGATAACCCTCGTTTTTGATGAGTAGCCACCTAACATCTAAATGTCAACATGGACAATACCAAAGAGCTGAAAATAAGCTTCTTCGACACAGCTGAGTTCTTAAAGTTATGGACTTGATTCGAGCTGATCCAGCTGTTTAAATAATGGCGAGCTGAGATTTGCTTGATTTATATTTGCGTTAGAGTGAAGTATGGAGCTAGCTAGCTTTGAGTCTAAACAATGTGCCGTTCACGAAGACAAGACAGAGCCTGCGTTGAGGCCCCTGCTGAGCATGTAAAATGGGAGGTACAGTGTGCAAAGATATTTACACCATATTTATAGAGAAAAAGAGTGAGAGAACCCTGTTCGTGGCCTCAAAGCACAGCAATAATGGCTTTCCCGTTTCTGTGGAACACTGTTTTCATTTTATGCTTTGTCAACACATTACACAAACCTGGGCATATGCAGTCTTTGTGGATGGCTCAGTGTGCCCTTCGTCTCACTATGCTAACAGATCCAAAATTCTAAGCCCAGTACCAAACCTGGCACAACCTGAGACAGGGGCTTTGACTTGGCTTTGAGTTGCAAATCAAGCAATGTGACAATGGATCGCTGTTAAACAGCGACTTCAATCAATAATGAGTCAACATCATTGACACTGCAGCACAGTAACTGGTTGAGTCATGTGTGAGGCAAGGAAAGGGCGCTTGTGAATATAATTTGCTTTTACTTATGTGATCCAACATATAGCGTTGCAAAGGAAGACATCATCAATCGTGATTCTGATTCACCCTTTGAGAAGTATAATAAGAACAAGGCTTCCAAATGAACAAACAGAAATGTAAAAATGGTTGGCGCCACGGGTTGTCTGCTCCTTTTTGAGCAATAATAAATCGGAATGTCTTTCATGTTGCTGAATGCATGTTTATTTACTGGTACTGCCAGAGAAAGCGAGCTGTTTTCCTGTCGCTCTGTCATTTTCATGTGATCCAATTGTAGGTAATTGGAACAAACTGTGTATTATTGCATGCAGAAAGTTATAATTGTAGTGACGCCTCCAGCCATCAGCCATTTCTGAGTAGATTAAGAAAAAAAAAAGTAAAAATTTTCCCCTTATCATATCCATTGACCGTCGTTATAAACTACAAAGATAAAGTTTGTGTGAAACCAGGGCCAGGACTTGAAATGTGAGAAAACAACATTCCAGCCTCTCTAAATGTCATCTGATCAGTGATCGTCATTGATAGTAGGCCTGTGAGCATCAAAAATATAAAGGTAACTATAATCATAAAACTCCAACATTAGAATACTTTCAACCCTGTCCTCTTCGGTAGTTAACCAAGTAATCTGAGAGGGAAGAAGTCCTGCCCAATTTTAAATGGATTGTATATAAAATAATGGCATGAAGTGTGGCGCAATGGCTAGTCAGCCTTATATTGAAGTACATGTCTGGACAAAAGAATCAGAGGCCTCATGACTTTTTTGGGGGAGGCAGTGCCGAAGGCTATATGACAGCACTAACGCTGCCTGTTCTGCAAAGAATGACTCCAGTTCTGCGCCACTGCAATTCCAGGAATGAGAGCGCTGAGACCGGATGAGATTTACACATTGTGTTCTTCACAGCACCTCTTCTACACTAAAACCTTTTGAATTCCGTTTTACTCACAATTTGGAGAGAAAAAAATCATCATATTGCCAAGACCATTTACATACAAACTTGTTTTGCAACTGCTGTTTTGAAATCTCTTCCACAGCTACGTTTTATGAGTCAAACATGATGTGGTCCAAACTTGTAAAGGTAGGGGTAACTAGGGAATGATTCACACTAACACTCAAATTTTAAATATAATAAAAAATATTGATGAAGCATAAAATGTAGAATGCAATATGCTGGCTTCACTTTTAAGAAAAGTGGTGGGAGGAGGACTGTCAACTAAGGCAACTTGTTAGACAACTTTACAAAACGAAATGTTACAACAAAGCACAATGGGGTGGAGAAAACGAGCAGTCAAGTTTCAGCTCAACTTAAATGTAACCTAATCCTATCCTAACTTCTCATTAAATCCTAGAAACCCCATACAAAGACCTGTTCTGTGATTGACAGGTGGCTTCGACTGTGAGCATTCAGCAGTACCCAAACAGGATTCCTGTACAAATGCCAACTGGGTCAAGCTCTTTAGCCTACAGCATCATGTGTACCTCACCTTTGTTGTCATAATGACCACGATGTAGCCACACCAGTATTTAAGTAGAATGGGGCAGCAGCGGCCGAGGCACTTTTTACACTTATTACTGTACTTGTCATATCTGGAAAACATCCAGATACACTTCTAGGTCCTCCTGACTTTTTTTCGGTTAAGTAAATTGTCCACCGTCTATTTGCAGTCACAAGTGATACAGAAATTGACGTTGAGTTACTATTAATCGTTATTTTTTATTTCTTTACAAATTGTCGCAACATTTTTTTTCTCTTATCTGTTCTCAAACAGATAACTGTGCACACTTCTTTCTGCAGATTTCAAATTTGTACAACCCCTTCCCGCGTGACATTCCAAATGTTCATCCATTCCAACTTCTCATCCATCTTTTCCATACTTGCTGATACATTTCATAATATTAAAGCTTTCATAAACTCACGAAGTGGATATGTTTAGAAACTATTTTTTCCCTTTGTGTGGGTCTCCGAACACCAAATTATCTCTATGCGTCAAAACAGTGTGATTTAGATTCTGGTTTAACGGAGAGAAACCAACAGATTTTATTATAGTCAGAGAGCGACCGAGTATTTTAATCCTCTTGGCAGCAGTACTGGGTGAGAATTGTTTTCTCAGGGTCTCGTGATGCTTTAGTGAGAAAGCAATAACACTGCCTAAAGAACAGATGGAAAGTCTCAACGAATCCTCCCTGTTTCCCTTCGCCTATCTTAATGATACGTCTTGTCCAAATATACTACTCCTTTCATCAGAATTTCCAGCCTCTTCTGCACTGGTGGATACCAAGCCAACGATGCTCAACGATCCTCCCCGTGCTCAGTTCTCCATCATGTATCTTATCTTATCTTTGTGTGTGTGTGTGCGTGTGTGTGTGTCTACCAGTGCATCAACAATTGTCCCTCCTGGTCTTCCTCTGTGACCCCCTCAGACAGGGAATGGCGGGGAAGAGCGTAGAGTCCGTGTCCTATCAGCAAGATAAGAGAGGTGAACAGGTCTCTCCCATTCTCTCGTGCTCTCACTGGTAGGGGTAAAGATTGCTTCTCGAAACAGAACTCAGACTTCCCCCCTAACCCTCGGTTGACTCCGCTCTCCTTACCCACAATTCAGAGCGACGGCCGAGAATGCTGTTTTGAATACAGCCAAGATATGAGGAGTCAAGTTGTGTCAGGAGACCTTTCCGTGGGAGAGGGTAGAATTCCGGTATTTACTACACTGTACCCTGAAAGCTGAGAGGTACAACCCAGACTATGAGAGCAGAAACATGAGAGGTGTGTACTCTTGGTCTTTATGTCTTTGTGGGGAGAGTTGTGTCTATGCAGAACAGGGAGGAGGAGGTCTGGATGAGCTCCAGCTGCGCTCCTTATCAGGTCCTTAGACAGGATTCTCTGGTTCACTGTGAGGGGAGAACTATTTTGGAAGTTCTTTTCATCTCTGTGTTTTCTTCATCATTTTGCTTCCCCCGCAAAAAAAAAAGCCAGAATCCCAGCAGTATTTCTTTACCCATCGACTCCCGGGGTTGGCTGAGGCCACATACTGAACGCATCCTCCCCCCAATGGCCGCGGACACATCTTTTTGTGTTCCATTTAACCAGTTAATTACAATCAGCCACAATCCCCCTCTCCCCCACTCCGCTGCTTTCATTACCCACATTACCGTTATTATCGTTATGTTCTATTTAAGGGAACATTTCTCTCTATCCTGTGTGATTTGGATTAAAGAAGCTTTCCATACAAGATTAACTTAATAAAGTAAGTGTGTTGAACATGGTGCTTATTCCTCACACAGAAAATTAGTAGGGAGGGATGGCACAAAAATGTAACATGCCCACCGAGTCGCAGGAAACAGTCACAGAATTAATCCTTGTGGCTCCATCTGACAATGCCTCCACTAAGTGCCCATCTCCCAGATGCCTAATACTAAAATACGTTGCAGGGGCGACTAAGGTCAGTGGGTCCTTTCAAGGTATGTGAGGGTTCATTTCAGCTAGGTCCTCCTCACTTCCATATTCCTTGTGGCTAATCCCCATGGAAGCCAAGCTGCCCCTGAGGAATGCCTAAGGCTTGATCCAGGGGCCATTCTGGCCTAGGTGTCTACTGAGTATCATTTCCATATCCCATCTCAGAACCAGCCGCTGTACGTGTGGGCTGCGTCCACCGCTCTTCCATGGCTTGGCCCTTTGAGAAAACAGGATTATGCCTGAAGTTTAGTGCTCCACCTACTCCAGCTCTGCTAGCATTAACTCTACCAGAGCTACAGCTTCAGGCCTTTTGCAGATAGGGCCACCTACTACATCCAACCCAAACCTTGGGCTGGGGGAGGAAAGATTACCCTTGATATTTGGCTAAGAGCATTATCATCTCTCTAGACAATTATGCACTTGTTGTCTTCGTCAGTAAGATGAGAGGCATCCCAGCTTTGTAGCAAAGTAATTTACTATCATTGGGATATCAATAAGTCTGAACCTCAGAGATTTTTCTTGGCTGAGGAAAAGTTGAGACATTTCAAATTCCTTTTTGTGTACGTGGCATAAACATGAAGTTTTGTCCTTCATTAAGAAAAAAAAACATCATATGGAAAACTGAAGAGAGAGAGAGAGAGAGAGAGAGAGAGAGGGTAAAAACAAAGAGTAAAAGACAAAACCGCAAATCTTCTGTAACCCAATTTCTTCCTAAGATTGATTCACCAATGAGACAAAAACAAAGGAGAGAGACAGATCTTAGATTTTAGAAAACAACTGGAGGCCAGGGTTTAAGATGCCCTTGCGGAGTTGGTTACTGGCTGGCTCACAGAAAGTGGGAATGCTTCATTGGGAGCACCACTAAGTTTGTAGCGAGCTAAGTCAACACAAAGCCGGCACATGAATTATTCACCCCCAGTGTTTTTTAGAAATCCTTGTACTACAACAAGCTAAAGCTGGGCAAATTTCACCCTTGGAATTTTTTTTCACCATTTAATCTCTACTTTTGATAAAAGAGGATATGTTTAATTTGGTTTCCAGCATTTTAATTAGTCATCCTCTTAAAAACATTTTTTGTTGGTTTAGGGAATAGGGTGTAACACAAGTTATTATGGGTAGGGAATAGGCACTCTTCTTTTAAAGGCAACTGAGGACAGAATGCAAGTCTAAAATTAAAAGATGGGTGTGGGCTGGAATACAAATCAGATCTTCCATATCTGTGTAAACTTCCAAGCCCACAATGGTCTAAATCAACATTATCAAATTTGAACTAAAGGCTTTGCATCCAAAAATGCAAAGTGCAACAGGCGAAAGACAAAATAACACATATCTGGACACCCGGATTTGTAAGCCACTTCATTTGATGACAGTGGCTGGTATTTGAATAGCTTTACATAGAGGAGAGCAGAGCTATATTTTTCATGCGGTGGCCTATAGCTTCAAGCGCCTGCAAAGAGGTGAGCCAGGTCTAGGCACTGATATAAAAGTCAGTCGCAGTAGGGTAGGCAGCCTCTTATTCAGTCTCATTACAGATACCAGTGGAAGGGTGGGGAATCTGTGTTTAAGGGGGATGCATGTTGTTCCACACCTGCTGTTCACAGTCACACGGTAATAAGGGGGCCAGCCTGCAAACACTGACTGGAGCTTGGTGGACTGCGGCTGATGAGCCCGGGCTAATTCAGGGGTGATTATGTAGTTTACTGGACCACTAAACCTCTTTAAGCTTGTAATTACAGCCTATTTGAGGGGGAACATTCAAAAGCAATTCAGCTGCGCCGTGCCTTGCCACGCCGACCGCAGCTGGAGGTGGGCTGCTGGCACTAGGCGGGGGAGAGTCTAATATCTTGCGGGGAAGGGGATTTTAGCAGAGTCAGTCAGGTAGCATCATGGACAACGAGGTACGTGCCACCTCGGCCAACCAAGCCAGCGGTTGCGCTTGACACGCTAAATCAGAGCTGCTTGAGATCGTTTAAAGCTTATAAACACCCAAATGATTGTTTTAGCTATTGTCAAGAGGACTGCGAGTGAAATGCAAAGCAGGGCTATTAATGCATGCTTCAGTACACAAGCTACTCCACCCTCCTGCCTCCCAACAGCCAAAACTGGGTTCGTTGAAGGTGGGGGCCGAGTGGCAGGAGCAGGAACTCATGGTGCATTAAATGTTAAGAGAATCAGGTTACTATATTGCACCTTGACCAAAGAATCCTTCCCAATGCCTTTACTTTCAAGGAAATTATCCTTTAGCTAATTCCACTGAAATGTGATACTCAAAGGAAGCAATTTCGGAACCACAAAAAAATTCTAATAACTTGCACGATATTATTATGTTATTATCATAATTACCCTTTTGCCCTGGCCATTTTAATTAATGTTCAATGGAGGGCCTGAGGGGGAGGAGAAACCTGGTCACGGTTGGAAAAGAGTTAAAAGAAGGTAAAGGTATTTTACAATTGCTCCCTTATGCCATTTACTGCCTGGATAAAAGTGGGCAGAATGAAGGAAAGAAGAACACAGACACATATTTCTCCTTTGCTCTTCTTTTGTGAGCTCATTTTATCTCCTTCTCCCACCTCTTCTTTCTTTTATTCTTTCTCTCTCTCGCTCTCTCTCACTCACTCACTGAGCGGAAGACAGATCCTTCTCCATCGGTGCACAGCTTATACAAATCGATGACTTAATCTGTCGTAACAAACAAGTGAGCAGCGCCTTGCCTCTGTCTGCTTCCTTTTCCACCACAGCTAAAACACTCCGCTGATAACAGAGAGAAGGAAAAAGAAAAAGGCCCACAGACCAACACACTCTTCCTCTCCTAGTGAACTCACAATTTCTATTAACGTCTGAATCTAATCTGATGAAATGTGTCAATGTCTGGTTCAAGACACATATTGCAGATGTCTCACACTGGGGAGTGATCCCCTGGCTGCACGCTGAAATCTCCATGGGGACGACATGGATCAGCAGGTGCTCTCAATGCAGCTCCCATGCAGCCATGCATCCCTTATTGCGACAGGAAACACCATGCACTCAGAGCGGCAGGAAAAGGTCAAGATCCACTATCAGAGCTAAATGGAGAGAATCCTATTCAATAGTTGAGTATATGCCAGGTCCTGGATAAAGTTAAGGCAAATAAAGACAAATCCAAGAGGTTTTAAGTGTCTAAGACCATTTACCCTTTGTTCATCACCTTGGGAAATCAATGACAACAAAGGCAACGGCACTTTAAAAGGGTTTTGTATTCAATACACAGGACATGCTAGCTCCATTAAACTATGTACGCACTTACGCATGATGGTTTAAAATAATTTCATTTATCTCCTCTCCAAGACAGCACAGTTAATGTAGACTATAAAATGCTCACCCCCTTTTCCTGTTTTGGCCAACTTCGCTTGCAAACCGGAGTGATGCAAAATGAAGCAGTGTCAGTCTAGGTGATACTGATGCAGAAGTGAGTGCATGTGTTTCAATGTTTGCAAACTAGACACATTGCCAAACAATTACGCTGTTGATGCTCTGTGACTCCTTCATGAAGGGGGAAAAAACCCATCAAGAGGCCTGAGGGTAGTGCCGTTTTCTCCCCAAAAACAGTTTGTCCCCAGATGAAAAGCACAATGAGCTCAGAGCAGCACGCATGGCTGAGATTACAAGTAGGAGGAACCGAATTGATAAATTAGTTCAGCAAACGTGCAAACTGATTACCGCGTCTCTGCTGCCATATAATCCATCAGGCATACACTGGCGCACATGCACACACAAACAGAGTGAGCCAAGAGTATCTGGGACAGACTGCTGGAGCTCTGCTCTGTGGGGGAATGCTCTGCAGTGGCTGTAAGTAAAAGGTATTGAGCTGGTGACTGCAGGCGGAAAGATCCCTGAGCACTGACGATTACAGCATAGCTAGGGTAAATCGGCAAAGCCTGGTCTGAATCTCCACACGTAGCACCATCTAAAAACATCAATGGACCTTTAGCTCTTGGCAAGACCATAGCTAAATTCTGGCCAACAGTACTCCTCGGATTAAGAGGCATTACAGAACAGAACACGCTGGACTGACACCCAAAGATTCAAATCGACCATGCCGTTGAACGCAGACTTGAATAGACATTCAAATATGACTGTCCTTATGTCACCTCAGGTTGTATACTCTGCCCTTCCCTGCTCTGGCAGTTGTGGATCAAGCATCTACCATAATCCCTGATTAACATCCTCCCTAAATGCCCCATAAGTCCATCCCAATGACAACCGAACTAACACTACCATGGTCACCAACACTGAGTGATTAGTGGATATCTAAATGGAATGTACCAGACTTCAGGATATTAATACTGTATTTCCACAATAGGCTACTGAGTTTCTTTGACAGACACACTGTGAATATAGGAGAACCTTGCACCACACCTCAGCTCCAAGCTTCTTCCTGACAAAGCATTTTAGAGGATTACAAATAAACTAGAATTGTGAGACAGACAGCACGGTTTGTCACGTTAATGCCATGGCTGGTATGCAGACAGGAGACCATGCTGGCCTAGCACGGTTTCACACTCAACAGTGGTTAGTGGCTAATCCTTCACAAGTAGCTGATAATGAAATACAATACTGTTATGATATAGCAGGCCAGAGTATAACTTTCTCTAACTGACAACGTAATGAAAGTTCCTAAGAGTTCATGTTAACAAGCTGGATGGATGGAATTCAGTGAGGTCCACCGGTGTGGGCCTACTAGTGGAAAACAGTGTACATGAACCCTTTCTTCTCCAATGAAATGGCAGTGGCTGGCCCTGTGGGCATTACAAAATTGTCAGGTTCTAGAGCAGGGTTCTCGGAGGGCCTCTGTCCAGCAGAGTTTAGCGCCGACCCTGATCAAACACACCTGAGCAAGCTAATCAAGGTCTTCAGGATCACTAGAAACTCACAGCAGTAGGTGTGTTTGATCAGGGTTGGAGCTAAACTCTGCAGGACAGTGGCCCTCCCAGACCGAGTTCTAGAGAGCACTGAGGAAGTCTGAGGGACAGCTCTCATCTGGACTTCGACAGTTCAGAGGTTACATGAAGTAAAACTTAACTGCCTTTCAGGGACATTACAGAGGAAGGGAGCCAACCAACTGCGTCAGGACGCAGAAAGAAAGAGGGGTGTCAATTAAGCACTGTTCTGTCTTTGTTCCAAAGCCTCAGTCCAAAGGTGCAGCTGATGTTGGGGACGTTGTGGTGGGCTTGGCTAGATAAACGTCTACTGATGTGGTGCTCATCAATCAAGGCACAGATGGCCTGTGAAAGGCTGTGTCAGCAATGACAGAGCAGTGTCCATCCACCTTTTCTTGCACCATGTGGAGTCTGCCAATTCAATCCATTCTGCCCATGACACACCAATGCCTTTTACGCTGTCACCCTCGAAGCCTTGCCAATGATGGATATACAGTCTTTTTTCCACCCTCTCTCTCTTTCCCTCTCTAGGGGTGAGGGGTGGGGGTGAAGGGGGCTGTCTATCCACAAAGACCAGCCCCAAAGAGTTGCCTGCCCCACATCCCAGGGGCCTGTCAGTGGGGTAATTGATGATGTTTTCATTACAAGATGTGGGAGCAGGGGGGCGCATCCTGCCTCAATGGGCAGCCACAGCCCTAAGATTGACTCAGCTGCCTCTTCTTTGACACCAACTTTTATAAAAAAGCATCAAGTCACTGCTTCCAAATGTCTCGCACACACAAATAAACATGTATCCCCTCTCTCTCAAACAAAAACACCATAGAGACCAAACAAAAAAAAAAACAGCTGAGGTAGAGACCCAGTTGGCTGAAAGAAACAGTAAAACAGCAAAGAAGCACAGTTCAGAAGAACATAAAGTATAGACAGAGCCAAGAAAGAAGACGCTTTTTTTTCAAAGATCCACAGTGCTTGATCCTCACTGTCTGAAGAATTCCTTGAAGCTATTTCAATTTTATGGCGCCTCCAGTACTCACTGCCACTTAGATGGAATTAAGAAATAACCAGCGACCTTAGGCTGCTAAATTCAATTTGCAAATATTAATCTACATGGACTTTCTGCTCAAGTTAAAAATGAATGAACGAGTGAATGAATGTAAAAACAATGCACACTCAGAGCTCCAGGTCATTTGATTTGTGTATGTGCATGACTCTTTTGAGGTTTGGCCTTGTGTGGTAAAGGTGAGCGAACACTTGAGAGTAGGGCTCCCCACCAGGCCAGATGCGGATTGCCACACTGGGGTTGCCATGGGTGACCAGTGCGCTGACATCTCACGGCAATAAATAACCCCGGACTAATGGCATCCAAGGCCTGGTTGACCTTTGACCTCTAATGGATGTGGTGGCTTTTTTGACGAGGCTATTCAGAATGAGCTCTTGGCTAAATGTTACCATGCCTAAAGTTTGTTTACAAGGATGCAACTTTTCTTGACAAAGAGGAGCCAGCCAGAGCCTCACTTGAAATAATGGTGCCCATGTTTTTTTGCAATACTAAATGGATCATGTGATGTTATGCAGTATGGTGATGACAATACACATGTTTGTTACCTTTAAAAAAAATACTGCTGTACTTTCATGTTCTTGAACATCTCCATGATGGAAATTTCATGGTATTCCTTGGATTTCAAAGAAAAAACTTATCCTATATCAAAGAATTCATTCCCATAGTAAAATATTTTATAAAGACACATCGCAAAAATGTACATTTTAGAAATTATATATTGTCTACAAAAAATGTAAGTTTCTCAAAAGTTTTCATTGACGTAATACAACTGAAGGTGGTCAAGGCAACATATCATCAGGTCCAAACCCTTGTGATAAGATCTGTCAAGGCACCCAGTTGCTATGGCGATATGAATGGGGTCTTGCTGTTTGAACAATGTCAACACACAGCACCATCTCAACCATTTCACTGACAACTTTCAGGATGGTAATGCTAAGAACTATGAATACAATGGCAGTTTTTTCATTCTTTTAAAAACTGTGGATCTCTTGGTCATGAAAAGTAAATTTTAACGCTCCCATTTTTCCCTGCACATCACTTCCACCACATACGTTCATAGATTTTGATTAATATGTGAGACATGTTAGTTCAAATCTTATCTTGACTTAGTGAATTAAATCAGGCTTGTAGGAAAATTCACTGCTTTTGCCAAATGTATCTCAAACTCCCTTTCAGTGTTTTTTTTTAGGGGTAAAACCAAGAACCCCAGCCTTTTGAAAACCCCTCCGTGCTTTCCATGCACTACTTTTTGAGGAGGTCATATGCTGAACATCTGTAATTTTGCCCAGGAAATCATCAGCAGGCCAATTCAAACCAACTCTCTCCCCCTGACTCCAGCCGCCAACTATGGGGCAACAAATTCAACCCAACTCCCCGAAGAGGACACAGCCCGTTCCCCCTCCCGCTGGCCCAACCAGCTCAGGGCCCTCTGCACGATTCAGTCCATTGAGTGCAGAAATGAGTTATAGCGTTTTTCACACCTGGTTCTGCTCAAGATGCAGCACAGTTGAGGTTTGGCAAAACGTGCTCTCAGCGAGTAAGAGAAAAAACAAGAATGTTGCCTCCACCAGAATTGTTACATGTGTGTGAAGAGGGTGCTAAATTGGAGCCTAATTGCATTAAAAGCGATTATGCCTTCCAGTCTCATTTTGAACACAAACACCACGTAAAATGGGGGGTGGGGGGGATTGCACGATTGCACATTGTGCTGTGGTTTGCTTTTTACGAGCTGTTACGGAGGCTCCCTCTCGCTCTCCGGGCCTGTGTACAAACAGGACGAAGCCCAGAGCCAGCCCATTCTTCAGCTGTTCCAGGATCAGTCCTCATTGTGGCTGCATAGCAACAATCTGAAGCCTGGCTTTCATCTAATTACTCTATCACATAATTTAGCAAATTGCCCTTTCACTGGGGAGCTGAGTGCAAAAACATAAGCACAGCGGGATTTGGAGCAATGGCTTCCATTTATTACTCCTTTCTTGTTAAATTAAAAAAGAAAATACTGTTTGTGAGATAGAGGGTGAAAATCAGGAGGGAACAAGGAATGGGAAGGAGGGGGGCAAAGAGTCCAATTTCACGGCCACGGGAACAGGAAAGCTGCTCAGTGCACCCAGCATTCCTCTCCAGGATGCCTGGCACGGTCTCACTATCTTTGTTCAGATAAAAAAAAACCAACAACAACAACAGTTAAAGCAGGAAAAATAACAGAAGTTTAGGGCCTTTTGTTTTTTATTTCACCACAAAGTTTATTGGAATGTGTTCACGCCAGCTTTACAGCATGCTAAAACGCTCGTGAGTGAAGAGTAATTAGCTAGCATCTCTCCCTCTTTCTCCATGCTATTCTCAGACCAGCGAAACTCCCTCTTCCACTCGCCCTGCAAGCCAGCTAATAACTGGGAACTAAAAAAAAACAGATTAAAGAGCAGCTTTAGGGTGTAGCTACCCCATAAGCCTTCACCGTCTCCTCTGTATCAGTCTCCGTTCCGCTTATTGTTTTCCTCTCCTCCTCTTCCAACGAATGGCTCATCAGAATTATCTTGTACTGCCACCCACTTCACACTTCCTTCTCGGCACAATGGCTTTACCGTTTGATTCATGTGAAGTGCAAAGAGCGCATTCCTTCTGCTGTTGGTCTGTGAACTGTGCGACACATATATTTCTCCGAGACAGAAGGCTATCATCTGCGTGTGTTGTTTGTCCCGCTCGCTAATTGCCGCTATCTTTATCACCAGGGGCCAGACATGAGGACTGTTCCTTCACACACTGATTCAGAGGGAAAGAGACGTTCGGCAACTACCTCTTACATCAATCCTGAGCTCTCACACTTTCTCCTACATCTTCGTGGCCCCAGTTGGGACTTTTTCCGACATCCTTTGAGTGAAAGACAGTTGGAAACGGAAGGCGAGACGATTGCATTGTCCGTAAGATCGGTCATCCGTTCCTCACGTGCTGCGTGTTGTTTTATTCCCCATTCAAATGCTGAGCTGTCAGAGTGAAGCACTCAAAGCAGGGAGTGGAACGAGTCGAATTTCTCAAGTTTGCCGTAATAAGCGCTGTACAAACCTATTTGGGGTAGAGCCTGAAAGTGTTTCCATTTATGTTCCGATCTGATCAAAGCAACACTCATTGACTACGTTTACATGCAGCCAATAACCTGTTCAAAACCGAGATATTAGCACTAACCCGGTCGCAAATGGCCATGTAAATACTGGCAAAAACCTGAATATGCTCGTATCCCGGATTTTTAAAAACCGGGATATTATACCTGGGGTACCCTATTATACCTTTTCTAACCTGAATTGTTAGTCATGTAAACGCGTATCGGCATATCCCCATAGTGAGTAGAGAAACTTCTCTGCGCATACAAAAATCGGCGTGCAGTGTACCGGAAATAAACATGGCGAGACCAGGCGAGACACAGCACAGCATACTTTTGGAGCGAGGTCAGTAACGTTACCAGCATCAAAGCGCAAACAAAGGCGATCGCTATCTGCC
>JAOTRC010000011.1:4463825-4479257 GCA_027497675.1 Cyprinella lutrensis | reverse complement strand
ACACGCACACACACACACACACACACATACTCTATTTTCTGCACTTTGAGGCGCACCTGATTGTTTGCATCCACTATGTGCTATGTGCGCGGCGCCGGAAGTGAGGCGTTTATTATGTGAGCGCGCTGGGGCATGCACGTAACTTACATTCGCTGCCTCAGCCTGACTATTATTAGTATTCAATGTGCGGCGGCTCGCTGTTTTGAATAGACGACACGTTACTGTGAACGCGGAGCGCTTGTGACGCGTGAGCAGCGCCGGGGACAGTGTGTCTGTTTGTGTGTCTGTTAGTGAGCGCCCGTGAGCGGGAGACACACATAAGCTGATTTATACGAGGTTGAACTGGCCGTGTGACAAAGCGGGCATAAGATGGACATGAGCGCGAGTTTGCGCCCTAATTTAATAACGCAGAGCATTGTTAACTAACATTAATTAATCCATTTATAAGGGGCACTGTCGTTTTTTTGAGAAGATTAAAGGCTTTTAATTGCGCCTCATAGTGCGAAAAATACGGTACACATACACAAACACTCACACACAAACTATCAAACACACTAACTCACACCACTCAAACACAGACAACACCATACACACTTACTTACACACACACACAGAGTGGGGTTTACAGTGTGCTGCTATGGTAAATAATGGCAATGACCTATGAATTATGCATGTATGACTCTTTAAGAATGATTTTTTTATGTATGGTATACGTGTATGAGAAATCTGGTTTCAATAAAAGTTTTATTATCTCACTGTTACATTTCATTGTATCACTTTGGACAAAGTGCAATGTATAACAATTGAGAAAGGTGAAGTAGTTAGTAGGCTATTAGTACTAGAAGCAGCAGCAGTGGAAGTAACAGTAGCTAACTTTGCTAACTTTGCTTGTTGCTAACTTTTTATTTTATTTTATTATATTTATTGTACATTTTCAATTTTTTCAGGCAAATAGACAATACAATCAAAGGACAGAACCAAACACATACAAAAAAAACCTCCTTCAGTTAGGTTCAAATGGGCAGAAGACCACATCACTGGGCACAGGCAAGGAAGGTCAAAACAGATGTTTGCCTAGTGAGACATTATAAACCAGGTGAAATTGTACAACTTGACCACATGAGATATACATAGATATCTTTACGTTAAAGACAGAGGTCCTTGTTGCTAATTTTAATTAGTTTTAAACTTCAACAGAGTGAGTATACACCTTCCAGGAAGTTTGTCAATGGAGAGTGGCCAGACTCTTTGTAAATGAAATGAAGTATGAGAGTTTGGTGGGACCAGGCTAACCTGTCTTGGCCACTGCCTGGAAATCCTCCTAAGGGCCTGCTTCAAAACCACCTCAGTTCTCGTCTACAGGGACTCATTTGACACAATCCATCTGCACACATTCCACTCCGCATACACTAAGCCCCACTATCCAGGTTTTTATGATAAATCCTCCCAGTCCCATATTCCATGCATGAGCTGTTCCGCTTCATACAACATCACATCTCATTAATATCTGGACTGCCCTGGGAATGGGGTCTGGTGCTGTTTATGTTTATTTAGATACAAGGGACAATGACCAACCATTTCTCTAATCTGAGATCTCTGGCTGCTACTGTTTTGTCTAAGGTCAGGGAGAGAGAGTTGTTTGGGGTAGGCTCACATGTGTTTTGTGACACACATGGATATCACATGCCAAAATTAATTTAGGCCACACGTGCCACCTATATTTAAGTGTGCAAAATGTACACCTTGCTAGTATGTTTATCCAGGGCTGCTTAATTGTTTGCTGTATAGATTATACAATATTTTGGAAATTTCTTATCAATAAACTCCAACAGCAGTTGCTGATTTCCCCACTGCAGCTCCCACTCCACCACAGCTGAAAGATGGTCACAAGGCAGTTGTAGTAAATTTGGCGCCAGAATAGGACAGTCAAGTAATTGTCATGTTCAAGAAACTGATTTGAAATTATTCAAGTCTTGGGATACTGTCCTGCTGGAAAATCCATCAGAGGATGGTTATAGTGTGGTCATAAATGGATGCAGATGGTCTGTCACAATACTGACAGCTGTGTCACTGAAAAAAAGCTGACTTACGCCCAAGTATGATAAGACAATCCCCCTACACCATGACACCACCTCCAGCACCATGACCCATTGAGACTACACATGATAGAACATGTAATTTAAGACATACCAGGCAGTGTATTGGCTGACTGATTTTCATCTGCCAGTGAGAGTTTTTGACAGTTTCCTGTTCTTATCTGTCAGAAATGACACTAGGTGAACAGTTAGTAGGCCTATTGGCCACCTACCTTGAGGTTGAATGTTTGGTGCACATTTAATTTGTCAGTTTTCAGTGACAGTTTGTCAAATCCTTTTGTCTTTTCAGACAAATCTGACCTCTCACAAAAAGCTCGCTGGATATTTTTGTTTTCATAAAAGTGGGCTCTCTGAGCCCTAGAGTTGGCAGGGCATGACATTTGCCATATGTGAACTACAATTTTTCACCCTGTATGGCAAACAACTATCTCCTAGTCAAAACTTAACTTGATTATCCTCACCATGCTTAATTGACTCAAAGTTGTTAGCATGTGATATGCTACCTGGATATTTCAGTTGTCTAGCTGTTCAACAGCTGCACATTTGTAGTCTATGTTGCTATATTGCTCACTGTGTATATTGAAGGGGATAACGCCAAATTTCACACTAGCTACATTCTGTTTGTTTGTCCCAGGATGTGTTCAAATCTTGATGTTTACAAAACTTGAATGGTGCACTGAAAGATCTGAGAGGTGGACTAATGTATGGTTGCTTAATACACTCCAGTTTAATATACTCACTGTGTTATAATTGTTGTTCATACCTATAATGTGACACAGATGTAAAGCCTATAACTACAAACCACCATAGCTAGCAAGCTAGCGTAATGATATTTATCAGTTTGGCAAAGCTATAAGTCATGTTAACAGGTTAAAATGAATCTTTTGAAGAGGCAAGGGATGATTCTGACCCCAATGATCATCCCTTGTGCACACCTTTTAATGCACACATTACAGTAAATTACTGTAATTTGGATCAAGCCTGTCCTGAGCATTTGGCCATAGATTCTCGTCCACATCACAATGAATGTTACAGTATATAGTGGCCAATTGTGGTTACCACTATGTGAAATCAATTAGCTATAACGAGTATTCATCATGTGTGGTTACATGTAATTTAAATATTCATACAAACACACATTTTATTTCTGTAGTTCTCAAAATCCATATACTGTATATTGCTGAAATGAAAATCTATAGGTTTACCAAATGATTAATTGATTAACCATTAAGATCTGTTGGATTAAATAATAGACAAAAGTATTAAACTGAACAAAAAGAGATGCAAATCAAAAGTTTGATAGTAAGAGCTTTATGAAAGGCAGTTACTGTGAATGAAACAATAATGTAGATGAAACACTTATTTTGTGTTGTGAAAAGGATACTTTGTGATTGTGTGAATTGTACTAACACAGTTGAAAACATGATGAAATGTTTGAAAAAAGTGCACTTTTGATGATCTGTTGTGATATTAGCACTAAGAGTTTCGAAAATGTACACCTTACTTGTGAAAATAGTACCAAAGCAAATAAAAAAACTGTAATATAACAGAATGTTTGTGAATATTTCCAGTCAGAGTCACATAGAGACAAATGAATGTTTTTAACCTAGAGTGCATGCAGAGATTGGTGGGCCCAGAGACTGAATAGCAGACATCACATTTCCTTTGGATTTAGTAAGCAGCCAATTGGCTCCATATAATCAGCACAAAAGGTCTTAAAATCCTCACCAGTTGCTTTGCTAGGCACTGCATGTGCCTAGATATCCAGCCTTCACAACCATTCATTTGGGAGAAAGTGGGTAAACACTGAAATTATCATAAGACGCCTTATCCCTGATTATTGGAATTGGTGGTGTTACAATTCTCACCATGTAATATCTTCATTACATCTTGCTTGTTACGTTATCTTCCGGACTCAGAAAATTTATAACACAAAAATAACATTGGTGGTAAAATACAAAAAAAAAATAAAAAAAATGAATTAATAAATAATATAAATTTGAAAATCCAAAACAATTCAGAGGAAGAGGCTATGTACATGTTGAGTTAGGAATCGAATTCAAACAAATGATAATTTACTATTTACATTGTCAATTGACTATTTAATTGACATTTTAAATAATTTAATGGCATGCATATAATGCATTTATTGTAGTCAATAATTTGTGTTTTTTGATGCTTTTGACTGCAAAATGAATAATTTACGAGAATATATAACTTGTGTTACAACCCTTGCTTCGTTTATAAAAATAATCTTTTATGGTTAGTAATGTAATATCATCCACTTGTATGGGGAGGATACACTGGAGAATGCCACTGAAGTCAACATATTTTCAGAATGATGTTAGAAGTTCAGGGATTGTTGTGTGGGAGAAGATAAAAGCTTTAGAGAACTTTTGGATGAGATGCCATCAATTGCTTGTTTCTCAAAAACTTCAGAACCAGTCCATTGCTCTAAAGTTGATATGCAACATGTCAAACCTGCCCTCAGTCATTCCTATTCAGTGGGATGTTTGTGAAATACTGCTGTAAGCCCAGAGTTATTAGAGACACTTGGAATTTGATTAGCATCTTTGAGAGTTCTTAATTATTTCTCAAGTGCTATTGTCTGCCTGCATCCCTTCCATTTTGAAACAAAACGAATTAATGAAAAGTAAAGTGAAGGCAAGGTCAGGATGTTTTTGAAGGTGGTGTGTGTGGACCGTGTGGACCGACTCGTCTTTGTTCAGCCTGAAAGACAGAATAAATGTTTGATAATTAGCTGAGCCTGCGCTGTCCAGAGTTTTCAAAGCAGACGACAGACTGACAGAATGAGACCAACCTGAAGACGGAGGCACTGTAAGCATTAGTCTATTAACCTCTCTTTCTCATCTAGAACAATCATTCTTGATGAAGGAGTGAGCAAAGGTGAGCCTTCAAGTTCCAGATCTGTCTAAGAAGAACAGCAATTTAGATTCTCACATTTAGTCCCCTTTCATATCTCACCATAGTTTTTCCACTTCCTCTCACCTATTAGGTGTTAATGGGTTTTCAATGGAGTTCAATATCCTCAACCCCTTCTTTGACTCGTCAGGCTCCACTGCTCATAACCAGGAGAATTAATTACAATTGATTAAACTCATCTTTGCGGGAACCCATTCCACATCTAAAAATAAGTCACCATTTCCTTTTGTTCTTTAATCAGGCAGGGAAGTTTTCAACATCCCGAAGGAAATTGCCTGACAAAAGAGGGATGTTGAGATTGGGTGGTCAGGAGACAGTATGTTTCCATCCACATGTTTTTATCTGAATTAAGTGCTATCCAATGAAAAATAACTTATGGAAACAGAAAAATTAGATTGAATTGCATGAATATCGACTGATTTTTACGTATCTTCTTGATCGATATTCAACTTATGCGATGAATGCTGATTAATTTTTTTTGGTCATTTTATGGTTGCAATTGCAACACGCCACAAATCATAGAAGAAAAACTCTGTTTGCACACACAGAGACAGATGTAAGTAGACAAAGCAAAAAAAATAAATAAATAAATTAAAAAAAAATGCTTCAACCAAAGGGTCTCTGAACCATGATCTCCCAGAACTGTCGCTCCCAACCCATTTACGTCAGGCATTTACGTACATCTGCATCATCATAGCAATGTGTCGATAATGTCATTGTTTTCTTATTATAGCTTGTTATTACATGGCTTGGTTGAATTGTCATGTAGAATGCGGTCTGTAATTTCTTGATAATAGGCCACTGCTAAGTACAACCAAAGATCTTTTAGGCAAGTCATGCCACTCGGGCGCCATCTTGGCAACGGCTCCGGGCAGCTATTTCGGACTAACAAGACCAGGCTCCTATCTAAATAAATGGGCAGAGACTCAGAACTGCACTTTCACTTGTAAAAACCATCTGAATGTAGTGTTTACATGAACGCTAAACAAGTGATCGGATGATGTGCGTTTTACTGTAACATTGCTAAGAAAATTCGCGCTCCTCCGTGAGACATATGAGACTGGTGCGTCTCACCGGCCTCGCACCATTCACAGTAAACATATGAATGGTGACATTTTTGGGCAGACTCATCATGGAGACTCACTAGTAGCCTAGTTTACAATAACTGCTCTCTGTTACCGGTAGGTGTGGCCTCCCAGGGCAGTTAACCCTGATGTATATTTGTTATTTCTATATTTACTGAGGGTGAAATTATGATAAAATGTTTATTTTATTTTATTGTAATTTGAAATAAGTTTGCTAAATATGTATTGTTTTTTCATGCATATTTTAGAGTTTAGTTGTGGTGTAAATCAATGTGAAAAACGTGTCAAACCTCATTTTGGGTTGTTAGTTGTTGTGTATTGGTCAATTAAGTGACTGACAAGTTTGTGATCCAATCAGATTTGCGGAGGGGAGGGAAACAGAAAAAATGTTCGTGAGAGAAGAAAAAAAAGTTCGAGAAAGAGGTCGAGAGAAAAGACGCAGGTTCAGCGATGTCTTTGAGTGTTTAAAACAAGAATCTGCCCTGTTTTCAGAAGCACTGTTCGTATTTCTTTGCTAAGGAAGTGACTTGATATAACTTTGGACCGTTTCATGTAAGTTTGCTGTCGTTGCATGTTTGGCTCGGCCAGAGTTGAACGCTGTGCATGTTAGCATACTTTCTAGACTCAAACTGTTGTTGTAATCTGCTTAAACCGAGTGGAGTTTGAGGATAAAAACGCAGACTTTTGTTTCCAGGCGTTGGAGATGTCGGTGAGCGTCGTCTAGTGACTTTGTGAGAATCCGACGCGCAGGCCTGTTCTTCACGGAGACATTGCAGCACGTCGGACTTTTAGTGTGGTGATTGCGAATGTGTTTCAACGCACACTAGCAACCAGATTGAGGTAACCAGTTAACTCAAACGAAATTTTTGTTTGCTTTCTGGAGCGAAGGGGCCAGTTTCGTTTTCTCAGCCACTACGATTTCAAGCTCCGAATCAGGCCTGAAACGGAGTGGGATGTGTGTAAACGGTCAAGTGCAGTAACAACATTGTAACTGTGATTTTTCCTTTTATTTTGATTATATTTTCCTATTTGGAAAGCTTAAAAGGGTTAGTAAAGCTTGCAAAATTTATAATGAGTTATTAGTTAAGATTCATGCTTATATGGTTTACTTTAGTGAGTTAAATTTATTCATAAAGTAACTTAAAATTGAAAATCTGGGTACTGATACTGTAAAAGTAGGACAATCACAGAGGGTTTCGAAATGTTTTATTTTTTCAGGTTATTTACATTTGTCAAATTCCAATTGTATTTAATTTGATTTAAGTCTCAATCCCATTGACATTTGATACAAGTTTTATCTGCTAAACATTTATTTGTGAGAGTGTGTGTCTTTTTGCAGTTTAAAAAGTAATATTTAAACAACTCATGCGCTACAAGTAAACTGACTGCTTGTATAAAGTGATTCATTGGAAGTTAATCTATTAGAAGACGGGGTTAAAAGATCATTAGACATAAAAGAGCTCAGGTCCCCATCAAGAAACTCTGACCTAGTGTGTATGGTTGGTGGATAGGGGTTACACCGAACCTAAACATACCCATTTTATACAGAATATAAACAAGGATAAAACGTAATGGACAGATGTGTTGGGAAATGGCAGTTTTATTAACAATATAGCATTAAAATAAATTTTGAGCCACCAATCCTATTCCTACCCATAACAATTCCTTAAAACTACGTAGACTACAATTATGAAGAAAAACAGAACTAACAGACGAGTGTAATCACAATAATGTATTTATTGCGAAAATGTCAAAACCGATACCAAAAGCCGTTCACATGATGATGCGTTGCAGTCGCAGTCCTCTCTAGCAGTATTGTAATAGTTTTGTATGACAAACAGAGCAGAATTTAAATTAATAATCGATGAAAATGTTAATCCCGCTTAGTTTCGCAGCGTCGTACAATTTCAAATGAACTAAACCGTCCAAGTCCTTAATGTCCTCAATGAACGTTTGCGTCTCCGTAAAACATGACGCAACGCTTCTCAAGTGCGCAATTTTTAATTTTTTTTTTGATTTGTCGTGTATGGTCACTGCTGAGAATAGAGACGAAGATCACACTAGATAAAAGGCTGAATTAGGAGTTTTTTCTGTCTTTTGTGAATTTATGTTGTGTATTATACGAGTAAAGAATGTATTTTTAAGGTTTTATAGTGTAGCCTATTTTTTAATACCATGCGGGCGGAACGAGCAAAATGTATATATTTATGAGTATTATATTAATAAATGCAACTTAAAACTTAATAAGACAGTTGAATGCAGTAGAGTCAAAACAATGCTACGATTTTAATATGCATAAATCGTGATACGTACAAAATGTGTACGTCAGTGGATTTTTTTTCATACGTGAATAAATTACGTTTTTGTGTTGTCAATACGTAAATGTTTTATGTTTTAGTACTGTATACGTCAGTATTGTACTTACTGCGCTAAATGTACGTATGATAGAAGTACACTTTAGGTACAAATACATACGTATTCTCATGAGATCACGTTGAACATGAAGAATGAGCAAAAGAGCGAAAAAAATGAAGAATCAGAGGCAGAGAGTGCAAATGGGCTTATTAACACTGGGTCATTTTCACACAAACACAAAGACTAATTAAGTGGCAGCTGTGCTACTCTAAAGACTTTTCTGACCTCATTAGCACAAGCATATGGACTCAACCTGCATACTTAACTTCAATGAATAAGCAAGAATCGGTAAGAACCAATAACATCCCCCCCCAAAAAACAAAAGTGCAATTAGCGGACCCATCCTGACAGTCATTCATCATGTTAGTTAATACATTTCATGTCTAATAGAAGAGTTGGATAATTAGCCTATACATATTGCGAAGGCACTTCAGTGTTGCTGTGACACAGACATTGTAATTCCTCAATACATTCTGCATGTTTGTCAGAGGTTCATTTATTTCAGCCAGTCACTTAAGGAGGGACTAGTAACTGGGTAGCACTTATAAGCCATTGGTCACAGCAGAGAATGAATTCAATTACTACCTGTAGTTTCCAGAAAAGACGACATTTTTACAATCATCTGAGCTCACTAGATTTCCCGGAGAGTGGCTCTCAAGAATCAGAGTAGAAGTTTCTTTTAAAGGCTTGTGTAGGAATAGTCCCTGGCTGCCTAAATAGAGATAGACCTGAAAAGAAGTGAAAAAATGATTGCAGAGTACCATGAAAGAGGTCCTCTGCTTCGCACTAATGCGATGAGAACAGAAGGCTATAGAATGGGGAAACTAGCTTTCAGCCCTTTGCAGTGGTTTAGGAAATATCTGGAGATGCAGGCGTGTTAAAGGGATAGTTCGGCCAAAAATTAGAACTCTTCGTCATTTAGGCTACTCGCCCTCAAGTTGTTCTAAACCTGTTGAAACGCAGATTAAGATATTTTAAAGAATGAGGTAACCAAAATGACTTTCCGTAGTGTTTCCAACTTGTTTTTAATATTATAGAACACTGTAAAAATTAATGAATGAAATGAATATGTTAAATCTAATCAATTAAATTTGAGATTACAAACAATATAATTAATTAAATTTAACAAATTAGAATTGAGTAATAAGTAACCGAATGAATTCCTTAAAAGTTAACCATTTAAAATGAGCAAAATTTACACTAAAAATATCGGAATAACAGACTGACGTCAAAGATGAATTAAGACCCCTTTTTTTCCATTGCCATCATTGAAGACACTTGATGTTAACAAGCAGAATCACTGAAGGAGAAAACCGTCATTTTAAACCTAAAACAAACACTGATCACAATAATGGTGACTTAAATTTATGTTTGTTTGTTTTTTGTTTGTTTTTTAGTGTTGTTGTAAGTTTTACTCATTTTAAAAGATTAACTTTTAAGGAATTAATTTGATTAATTATTACTCAAATCTAATTTGATAAATTTAATTATCGACAATTTGACAATCGACAATTACTTTGTATTGTCGATTATTTGTTTTTGGCTTTTATTTTGTGTCGTCAACTGTTTGTAGTTGTGAAATAGGATACAAGTGTACAGCACTTTGTCAAATACTTGCTGTTTTTAAAAGTGCTTTATAAATAAATAAACTAAACTAATTAATAATATTGCTTGTAATCTGTTGGCACATTTTTTTTGATTAGATAAAGTATATTCATGAATATTAAATTAATAATACAAAAAAAAAATGCAACAAACCAAACTGCATTTGATATATTTGCCAAAAGTCTGCCACATAACTTCTGAGGAAAATAGTGCCAGCCGCTCTAGATATATTTTTTAAAAAATGTCCAGAAACAGTCACACAAAAAAAATGGTGTATTCTGCAGCATACCAAAAGTATGCCGTAAGAGGTAATCTAGAACACATGCCCAGGGAACAAACAGTTAAAACCGAAATTGCCAGTTTCTAAAACTCTTTGCAAAGAAAGAGCGAAAGAGAGAAAGAGAGAGAGAGAAAAAAAAAATGGAGGGAACTTGTTTATTCAGAGCTTTGTGGAAAAGAATGGTACAGCACCCTGGAGACCGAGAACCCTAGAGTGCCCACACGTAAAAGGATGTTTTTTACGCACAACAAATCCCACTTGAAAATATAATTAGAACGGAGAAAATAGCAAACTATTGCATTAACTGTAATTGAACAAAAGAGCAGCGGGGCTTGTGGGAGGCTGTCGCTCGGCCCCATGGGAATGGGGGAGGGTCTCGGGCCGAGGGTGAGTGACATCTCCAGGGTGCACTCCAGTCTATTTATAACTGCCCCGACAATCTCGTCCACCGCAGATCTAACAGCTAATTAATAATATAAAAAAGCCCAGGCAGGAACGCGGCGCAGTCCGCCGTGGAGCAGACACCCGGAGGAAAGCGCACAGGCGCGCGGGAGAACGAGTAAATATGTGGGCCAGAATGAACAGAGGGTGGAGGCGGTGTGGATGCAGATGGTTACAGGAGAGATGAGTGCCTGCACACAACAACACACTTGATATATTCACTGTCCCTCTAATGAGCTAGCTACAATTTATTCAGTGCTTTTTTCTTTTCTTTTTGGGATAGGGGGGGCTTCATCCCTTCCCCCTCCACGTTTTCTCCTCTCTCTCTCCCTCCTCGCGTCATTCTCTCTCTCTCCAGTGCAGGATGTAGATTAATTCAATGCTTAATTGTTTAGTAAATTCAATTTTCCACATTCTATTCTGCATAGCTTTAGCTAAAGTTCTTAAAGCTGCAGTGCGTAGCCCAGGGAGAAGCGTTTGTCATCTGTGCCTTTCCTTCTTCTTTCTTTTTTTTTTTTTCATTACCGTTTTCTTCCTCCACCACTTAATTCGCCATGAAAAGATTTTCCTTGCTGGAAATTCTGATTCTGCTATGATCGGTGAGGCATTCCAATTCATTGCATTTTCATTGTGTTGGGTCTTAGATGGAAGCTCTCTTTCTCTGCACATTATACACGCGCTCATGCGAAGAATATTGGGCTTCCAATTCATTTATAATAATAAAGAAAAATGTTGCAGGTTACTGTAGACTTCACAGGGGAAAGAAAACTCATAAACAGTATATGTTTACAATTTCATGCCACAGTGACTGCTCTCTCACTCTCTCTGTTTCGTTGGGTTTTTTTTTTAACACAGACTCACCAGTGTCACATTGTAGTAGGCTATTTTTGGTTCCTGGCTTTATCTAGATAGCACAACAAAACGGACTGAGAGAGAGAGAGAGATATAAAGAGAGAGAGGGAGAGAGAGTTTTATATGCCTCATCAAACCAGATTAGCAAAGACACTTGAACAAGCTCACTAAAATACTCAAGCTCTGCTGGGAAATACTTGGGAAGCACAAGGTTCACACATGAACTCTGCCCAGTGGATTGCAACCAGAAACTAAATCTGTTCAGGACACTTGTTTATTTGTTTACCCTGGCTTGTTGATAAGGCTGAGATCCTCAAGGTTGATAACAGACCACGTGGCCGTCGGTTCAACTCTGCAGAAAAGCGTCGGGGCTTCTTAAATGAATGGATGTGGTAATGACATGCACGGAAACAAAAAAAAGGGAGGGTGAATCCTAGAACAGTCCAATACCCCAAACACCTCCTTTAACAAATCTTACGAGGCAAAATGGAGAGGGAGGAGGGACTTTTGGTCTACAGAGAAAGCGAAATCTCTTAAAATGGCCTGTGGGTGAGATCTCGTTTCAAAACCAGTAAAGTCGCCCTTAATGGCACTACTGGGTAATCACACACCTCCTTTAATTACAAAACTGGCGGAAAGACTTCGGAGTGGAATCCTCAAGCTTCGTTTCTCAAAAGTTGAGAAAACGATGGAATAACTGCAAAGTTTAACTGTGGAAACAACTCTAAAGGAAAAAAAAACAAATGTTCATGATTTGTTATCACAACGTTTTTTCTTCTGTCAAATCAACTTTAATTTATGTGGTTAAGGTAACATAATATTTTGAGTTTCTGATTATTACATCAATCTCCTTCATTGTATTAACTCAATTTTTCAATTTCATTGAACTTAAAGTTTTAAGGCAACCAGGTTACTTCATTTTTTTTTTAGTTAAACCAACTATATATATTTTTTACAGTGTTACACTTAGCATGAAGCAACATTATATGCGTATGAATAGTATAACATAATATTTTGAGTTTTTGAGTAACTCAATTTCAATGAACTTAAAGTTAAGGCAACCAGGTTGCTTCATTTTTTAAGTTAAACCAACAATATTTTTTACAGCACTTAGCATGAAGCAACATTATATGTTTATGAATAGTATATATAAATGTGAATAGGGCTAGATCTTTAAAAATAGCAGTTAACTCTGTTTTCAATTGATCAAACACTTTTATATCATTTGCAATGCCACTTTTCAAAGGGTAAAATAGTCATGTTTGCTCTTTCTGTCACTTGTTGAATGGTTGAAAGCATCCAACATTACTCCAACAGAATGATTAGATCATAATAACAATCATAATAATTTTAACGTCGCCCAACTATACTATCAAAAGATGCATATAATCTGCATTTCTTTAAAAAGAGTGGATAAAAACAGATTCTATGCACCCAAAACTGTGAAAAGATATTTGCTTGAGTGCAAGTGATACATTCGACACACTGTAAAAAATATATTTTCATGATTTGTACTGACAACATGTTTTATTTTGTCAAATCAACTTAGATAATTTATGTAGTTCCGATAACATAATATTTTGAGTTTCTGATGATTAAATCAATCTCCTTTATTGTATTAACTCAATTTTTCCATTTCAATGAATTTAAAATTTGTAAGGCAACTAGGTTACTTATTTTTTTAAGTTAAACCAACAATATTTTTTACAGTGTAAAACAGTAACCAAAGGAATCTCTCACAACATCATTTCAAAAACAGTCCTATGTGTTCTCATTCACTGAAAGCTGAGCTTATATGAAATTGTACAAAACTACATTTTCAACCACAACTTATTAAGCACATGGCACAACTTCTGGGTGGCCTCTATGCGATTCATCAATAACATAGCTTCAACTCTCGTAATAACACCCTTAGTTTTTAAATTGGCCCTGAACAAAACAGCGAGGAAACTGCAAACAGAGAAACTATTCAGCATTTCAATTATTTCAACCCCTCTTCAGGCCGCATGGAATAATCTAAAGAGCCCTCGAGTACTGAAGTCTAAGCACTGCGGAGGTTTGCATGGCATTGAGTTCATTAGCAAATGGCAGTGCCTCTCTGCAATTAAAGACAACTGTGCAAACGCTGCAGCCCGTGGAAGAGAGCGTCAGCACGGAGCAAACACGTCACACACAAGTCACCATGAGCCAGCCAATCGGAAAACAAGCGATCCTGCTTTGAGTCGAGGCACAAGAAGGCAATAAACGTGCCGAAACTAAAGATAAAGTCATTACTCTGACGCCACTAAATCTATTAGTTGATGAATGGTTGTATCAAAATCGATCTTGACTCCTTTCACTTAACTATTTCTATAGCACACTTAAATAATAATTATAATAATAAAAATTGTATAACAAACGAGAGAGAGAAAAGTAATGTGGGTGATTCTTCAACTGGGATAACTTTTCTGTCCCCAAAGTAGAAAAGAAAAGAAAAGAAAAGAAAAGAAAAGAAAAGAAAAGAAAAGAAAAGAGAAGAAAAGAAAAGAAAAGAAACCAAAATCAAGTCCATCATAGTTTTACCCAAGTCAGTTTTAAGGTTTACATTATTATAGCTTTATACTTTTATTGTTGCTTTTGTAAGTTCTTTTTTAAAGGTTTAAATCTTGAAAAAAATGTCTACCCAGACTTTTTAACTTGATAATTAATGCATAAAACTTAACTTTGTGCTATTTCCTAAATTATTTGAATAATTTCAGTTCATTTATAATCTCGGTTAATTTAGTTTTTTTATAACAAAAAGTCACTGCAAGTCTATACTGTTGTCATTGCCTTCTCATAAAGCATTGTAGAGAATTAAGAATTATTGTATTAAAGTTAAAGGCTTTTTTTACCAATCAAATCAGTATTTCATTTTAATTCAGAAAGAAATTATTTCACTTTTTGCGTTTCAAGTAAATTGATAAACCTGAAACTGTTTTAGAAAAAAAACTACTTTTTTTTTACTGTTAAAAAACAAAACAAAAAACTTGGTGGCTATTAATTTTGTTTGTTTGTTTGTTTGTTTGTTTACATAAAATCGACTTGGTTGTTTAAGTCATTTCAACTTAAATTACATTAAAATGGCTTAGAAAATGTGTTGAATATTGTATAACTTATAAAAAAAGTTTAAAATTGCTAAACTTATTTTGATGAGTTCAAGCAATGTAAAACTTTATGTTGTCATAACTTATTGATCATATTTTTTTTTCAGTGCAACAATTGTAATACATCAAGTCTAGAACTACACTTGAAGGTTGATCAAGACTGTAATCAGATCAGTGTTAACGAAACAGTAAAAACAAATCACCTAAAAATGTGCCCTTAATTAAAAATGCATGTGTGTGTCACACTTTACATACGCGTTCAGATTGTTTAAATAATATACGACTTTTATAATAAATAATATACGACTTAATATAGGAGATCATTTACACATAGGCCTATATAATATAAAGTGGTAGCAGGATCTACTGAACATGATCCTCCAGATTGAAGACCGCAGTGAAGGGGTTAACCAGTAGTTAACTAGTCCCGGCTCATACGGCACCTGAGGCTCATGTGGCCCCGCGTTTATCAGCGCAATATAGCCGAGGGAAACAACGTGATCCAAACTAGCCGAGCCGCATTCACGAGAGAGAGAGAGAGAGAGAGAGAGAGAGAGAGAGAGAGAGAGAGAGAGAGAGAGAGAGAGAGA
>JAOTRC010000011.1:4450308-4463725 GCA_027497675.1 Cyprinella lutrensis | reverse complement strand
AGAGTGAGAGAGAGAGAGAGAGAGAGAGAGAGAGAGAGAGAGAGAGAGAGAGAGAGACTGACTTTTTCACCCCTGAGCTCTGCCCTCCTTCTCTTCACAAGATACTTGCAAAACAATGCTAAGCTGGAGTTGAGACATTATTGATACGATGCTTCAGTGCACGGAGGACGAAAACACAGAACCGCGCTGGACCACAGAATTTAATAAATTCTATGTATATTTCAGATTTTCTTATGCTGCAGTATTCCTGCTGGAATAAATTGGCCTTTGAATAAATGAACCGCCTCTCCCTCTTGTTAACATTGTTGGGAATTTGCACAAAGGAGATTTTTTTCCAGTCCAATTCAACTTTATGCCCGAGGGCATATATTAAAAATACATATGGAACGAGATAATGCACGAGCGACGCAAATTCGTTAGGGATGTCACCGCCTGGCGAGCTCAGAACTGTGCCCAAAAAAGAAGGAGCAAAAAGCAAAATACATATGAGAGTCAAATACTCGATCAAGTTAACTTTAACTTTGTTAACCAAAAACTGCACAGAGATCGCTCACTACGCATCTTATCAACTTATTGGTAACACTTTAAGGTGCATTAGTTAACCACATCAGTTTGCATGAACTAATGAACTGCACCTATAAAGCATTTTTAATATTTGTTAATGTTAATTTCAACATTTACTAATACTTTATTAAAATCTTGTTAACATTCACTGTAAACTAATATGAACAAACAATGAACATCTGTAGCTATTTGTATTAACAAACGTTAACAAAGATTAACAAATACTATTACAAAATGTATTGCTCATGGTTAGTTCAGTTTAGATAATGGTTAAATTAGTTGGATCAAATTTTAAGCAGTGCAATCATAACTAGGCTATAGCGGCTTTGCGTACAATTCATAATAAAACAAAAACATATTCTCTCGCATTAGCAAACTTTTGAAAAGTTGGTCAGTTTAAATTGGGGAATCAACTCTCAGGAAAGATGTAAACAGCTACATCTTTACAATATATTCTACGTATTTAAACGTTAGACGTCATCATGAAAAAATTATATAGGACACGTCTTCATCTTAAAGTCAATTAAAGATCTGAATTCGTGCCCTCGAGCAAATCATAAATTGCTCTTATCAAGTTATATACCTGCATACCCAGGGGTATTCAGCCTAATTTATCTCTATCGTTTAGATTCATCTCTGCTCAAAAGTTAAAAAAAAAAGACACATACATCCCTCCCATAGAGTTTTGTTAAAAGAGTTATATACACAATTGGCATCATGCTATTTAATGCTGCCGTTGATTTAGATGCATCAGCACAAATCTGCTCATTAACATAATCATTAATGCAGCCGAGATAGAAGACTAAAACAACTAGAGGTCGTTTTATCAAAGCCTTGTTTAGTAATGAATGGAACAGGGTTTTCTCTTCCTCGTATAATACTGGTGGCACTCATTGGAAAGATAAAACTGCTCAATGCTTTATTCGACCACTCAGCCATATGGAAGATGACGGATTTAAATTATTTAGCCTAATCGCTTCATTACTTTTTATGCTGGTGAATCCACTAATCCCCTTAATATAGCCACTTGTTTAAACAATTCCCCCTCCCAGGACTCATATTATTAATTAAAAAAAAATAGGTTGCATATATTTTTTATAAAGGCTATCGATTTGTTGCGCTAAAAGCAATGGACACGTAAAAGTTGAATTAAAAGTGCGTAAAGTACAAGAAACATCAAAGAATTCACCAGCACACGCTGGCGCATATTAAAAAAACCACAGACACAGAATAGATTTTCCTAGTACAAAGAATACTGTACAGTAGCTCCTGCTTAAACATGAACGCGCGCTGCTTGTGCTAGGCTATTCAAAGCGCTGAGAGTAGAACTCTGAGCAAATGCGCGCTCTTGTCTGAGGAAAAACACTGACAAGGCAACTAATGAAGCGTGAACAACAGCAGAAAACCAAAGCACCAAATCTCTAAATGTCTACTGTAGCTATGTCTCCATTAGCTTCGTAATATTTCCGTAATATACCATATATAGCCTGACCGTTTGGTTTGATTAAAAAAAAGGCAGACGAGAGAAAAGAAGAGGGAAAGGACTAAATTAAAATCGACAAGAAACAGGTCAAGTTTATGGCAATGCTTTCACGAGCTAATCTCCTCGGGTCAGTTCCGGGATCAAACCGTAATGAAGCAATAATAGGCCACATTATTCCAAATTTTTCAATCCGATGGAATTTAAAAGCCTTAATCGTATGCAAATAAAGCCGAGCAGAGAAAGTGACCCAAAAAGACGATCTGAATGGCCGGGAAAGAAATGGACTCCTTCACGTACCTGATCAAGGGGCCCCGATGATCTTGTAATTTCTTCACTGTCTGATTTTGATCCTCCTTCTCTGTCGTCTATAACCAAGTCGATGGGCATCTTTCCCTTCAAACAGCTGATGTACCGATGACAGAAATTGTCACAAAGTTCATGTACCTATAGATGCAAAAGGAAGGGGGGGGGGGAAATCACAAAGGGTCATCACTGCGAGTTGACAAGTGCATCCAGAACTCCTATTGACATGGAAAACCTCTCCCAATGGCCTTCTCTGATAGCTATCAGACGCATGCAGAATAGGAAATAACTTTACTCCCTCTCAAAATAGAGATATCGCCGAAAATTGACACTGACAAGACGACGCACGGGCAACACCGTATTCAACACCCGTGTTAAATTCATCTGCTCCCGGGGTTGTGGCCATTAGAGACATGGCCTGCTTGACTGACATTTAAGGTAAACTGTTTAATTTCGTCCAGTTATTTCATTACCACCTCTTTACGAGGGAATAATATGGTGGATGACATTCAGAATTCTTCATTTATGGATGAATGCTCGAAATATCGCTTCGCCGCGTTATCTCAGCACACATAAAACCCCAGAGGCTCATGCAAATATCTGGAGACTGGGAGCCAATGGTTATTATGTGTATTCAATACTGTAAAACTATATGGTTCGGCGATAAATCACTTGATAGGCTCACTTTCGTCGTGGAAACAGGTGTTGATAAAATTCCCGCAAATTGTATCGCCGATAACAACCGCCGAGCAACACGGTCGACTTTATCATATCATATAATCATATAGGCCTAATGAATTAGCAAAACACCCAACAACAAGCAGAGAAACAGTGCAATTATTGCTCTGGAATATCTGTGGCCGTGGAAGCAGGTTACATTTGTAATTAAACTCGGAGGAGAAATAGGCAGCGTGATTGATTTTGACACTAATTACAACAGACCAGGAAAAATACATTTATGCAGATGAGGCCCATAGGTTTGAAGAGAGGACTGGCCAGTTGAGGGAAACTTTGATTACCTTTTCGAGCTCCAAAAGATGAAACCGTAAAACTTGAATGGCTTGTATCATCTGGGGAAAATGAACAAATTAAGAACAAAAGGGGTTCACTTTAAAGGTGACGGAATCAACAGGCTCAGGACTATTACAAACGATAGTTACACAATTACGTGATTTATGACATTTAGGATCATTTACGACATGAGTTTGCTATCTAGGCAATGCATGGCAATTAAGTCAGATTGTACTTCATTTATGAATACATTATCACTTTAACCCATGCTGTAACGAGGGGGATGTGTGTCCTCTATCAACATAAAAAAAAGAAAGACGATTAAAACCAAAATGGTAGTTAGCCGTAACAATTAGCAATGCTATGAAGAAACCAACATAACTTTCTGAATAGGTCATGAAAGTTTAAAACTCTTTCAGGAAAATACAAAATAATAATAATTTACTCACCAAATTATCCAGCTCAGGGTTTGATGAAAATAGCGGCTTTTCTGCTCGAATCTGAGACGATATGGATGTAAATAATTTAAAATTGTGTGGGAAAAAGTTAATAAAAACGCAAATTAAATTGAAATGCATTGATTAGCTCATTAATGTAAAATTAATATAATGTATTATGATAGTATGGTATAAAGTTACATACATTAAAACTTTGTGGGCGCAATAAAACAGTTTCTGACCTGTTTTGCGAACACTGCTATATCTTCATTGAAAGACTCTGATGAACAAACATCGCCTCCAGCCACACCGGGCTCTCTAGGTGTGCAAGTGGCTAATTCACATTTCTCAAAAATCAGTGCTAGAAGTGGAAACAGTGGGTGCCTGGAATAAAAACACACAGGTCACTGCGGGGGAAGCTCTGGATTAGCATTTAGCACACGACACTTTATAACACTTCACAGCTCCATCTCACAGTATAAGAACGCATTATAACAATCTCATTTGTGTGTGGGAAGTTCATATTTAATCAACTCAAATTTAATTTATGTCAGCAAATAAAACTGCTTGAGTACCACAGCGCCACGATAATATGAAAGTGTTTATTTTGATTATTTTACTTGTGACTTGCGTTATAACGAGCTTGTTAGTTGTGCTTAATACCGTGTCAAATGTAAACTGGATTGTGAACGTATTATCAATATAAACAGTGGACTACAGGGTTGGTTAGAGCACCTCAAATGCTCGCGTTGAGTCTAGGCCAAGCATGCAGTTTAAAGTAGTTCAAATAGTGGGCCTATATTTTGAGTAAATGTTTAGGGACGTATCTAATCCATAATGAATGGGAGAAAGTTCTATAGCTGGTTACTGAATGCGTATAAATTGCTGTTTCGAACGGCAACCATATTTATATACAGCACTGTGACGAGAACCATTATGCTCGAGCAGCTTTTGTATGCTAGGCGCTTTTGGAGTCACTCCGCACATATTTGCACATATTATAACCAGAACATGAGCATGAGAAAAATTGTTTTTTAAGGAGTGTTTGTAGTATGGGAAGCACTTCATCTGTCCAAAATAAGTATTTTATACATTTTTACAAATAAGCAGGCCTGATGTTAACAATTAAAAAAGTTCTAGCTGAAATAGCCTACACACACATCGATGTTTTATCCGCAACAATTTTTGGTTGCACTTTATTTTACAATACCTACTTAACTTTTAAAAAAAAAGTTCCGGGTAATATAAAGTAATTACATGGGTTAAGGTTAGGTTTAGAGGTAGGTTAAGGGTTAGTAGAAAGTTATTACTAATGTATTGTAAATAATAAAATAAGTACATTTATATGGGGAACAGGACTGTAAAATAAAGTGCTACCCGGTTATAAAAATGCAATATTTATCGACTTAAATATTGAAGTTTAAAAGTAAGACATTAGAAACAGCAAGAAAAATAAATCCACATGTTTTTAAAAGGATGAGCTAATCCAAAAGTAAGGGGGAAAACTTTTAGAAAAACAAAAACTAAACATTCATGGCGCCTCAAGTTTTTACAGAAACTTACGGGTGGAATAATGTGTTATGGGCAAAGTTCATCATAAAATACATGTCTTGGCTATCTCCACGTACCCGTAAATGGAGTCTTTATCTCTTTTTAGAGCGTCATTGACGGATGAGCCCATGCTGGGCGGCATGGCGTTGGTGTGGGCTGTGTGCGGGTATTGGTGGGAGTGGAGCTGGGGCCCGTGGTTCAGGTGAACAGCCTGCATGGATCTGGCAGCGTGCGGGTCCCCGTACATCGTGCTCGGGATTCCTACTCCGTCCATCCCATAGTGGGGTATATCTTCGTACTGCACACACACACACGAAGGGCAACATTCCCATGTTGTCACTTTTATATCTTACTGAATGTATAAATAGAAGGGGGAAAAACTACACTAAAAGAAAATATAAATGCCAGCTACATCGGATGTTCTCGGACTAAAAAAATAAAATAAAAATAAGGCTTTTGCGCAATGAAAATACGTTCTGGTATTACAAATTAATTAAATATATCAACTCTACATGCAGACTATCTCGTGCTTCTTACACTATGCGCAAACATCGCCATTTATTGATTGCAAAAGCTGATTGATTTTTTTAATAAACAGACAGAGATAGAATGTAGCGTCGGACACATTCACTTGAAGTGCTGATCCATGGAGATCATCACAAAAATATCAATTTTATGTGCATTTTATATTTTAACAAGTGCAGCTCGAGTAACAGGTAACGCCATTTGCATGTAATAACTGTGTATTAGGCTATATTGTTGTCAAACTAAATGCATTATACGCTTCTTCAAATATTAGCATATGTAGCACTATTAAGATTAGTCTAATTAAACACAAATTTACATTGCTCAATCGAACCTACCAGTTAAATGGAGTCCTTGATTAGTTTATTTAAAATAACCTCAGTGACATTGATAATTTATCGTAATTATTATAAGTGTCATGATATTGTAATAAAGCCTAAGTGTGATGATGAGAACATGACACTTTTGAATTCTAAATCTACAGAGGTGTAAGCAGGACAGCAGGGTGCTGTTGTGGTTCCTCCATCAAAAGCAAAAGGTCGGAGGCTTGCGATGAAATCTACTTTGTGATTGTTTACATTTGATTACAAATGCAAAGGAAAAAGTGCTCAACTTTACAAGTTCATCGCACTGCTATTTGAAAGTGAATGTTATTAGTAAAATAAAAATACATTTGCTCCTTATTAATATTCCTGCACAGTGTGTTATCATAACATGTATTATGATAAGTTTGAGCTGAACTATTCAAAGCTTTAAATAATTTGGCCTTTTGAAGAGATACTTGCAGTGCGTTTAGTAAAAGTATAGGCTAGTTCAAAAATTAGGAATTGCTCCCTGTCAAACGTAATTAGAGAGTATCATATTTGTTCCTAAATTGTTTCAGTGTCCCAAAAGAGACATGCACGCAAGTGAGCGATTTAGAAAAAAAAAGACAGAAAAAAAAGAAAAGCTGGCAGGCAAAAGAAGAGAAAGTTTGACTGCGAGACTGTCATCGGCCACGTTTCAGTATTTCCAACTGCTTTCAGCAATACGGAGTCGAAGAAACTTTTCGGGATACGTACCCTCTGCGCCATCGCCCTCCACACTCCCTCGTCTTCCTTTAATCAAAAATATATCCCCTATCAGGCCAGGGTGAATTGGAAATAAACACACAAATTCCAAACGCGGGATGTGTTTTCCCCCTAAAAAAGAAAAAGAAAAAAGAAAAAATCCAAACGCCTCTTTCAAGCGAGCGATGAAGCCAGTCCTTCACCACAAGTTCAGCCAGCAGGCGCGTTCGGCGATAAGTCCCCTTCGCTTTCTTTCCCCTGGACAGCGACAAGGATCGAGCGAAATCTTCTTTCCCAAAGCAGTAGGAAAACAGCCCCTCAAACAAAACTAGCGCATCTCATGGCTTTTTGCCACTCCGGCTGTCAATCAATCAAACGCGAGCTTGTCAAAGTGCTGAATGAATGATGATCCTCTGCGCGCTTCCACTGGTTAGCACCCCTAACGAGAATACTACTCAAATGCTCAAAAAATGAAGCTCTCTCTCGTTTCTTTGATCACTCTCGGCTCCTGAGTTGATTTTTTATGCAATAGCTTCTAAATGAGATCAAGAGGAGGTGGGCTGATAATTCTGGCTTAGTTTTTCTTAAAGGAGCCACGATCGATGCTGCGAGCTGCCTTTCTCCGTTTGTGTACAATGAGTGTGTGTTGAACGCGGCTCGGCAGCTGAATCTGGACCAGACTGCAGAAACCCGGAAGTAGTGGTGGCCATAACAGGTCGCGTCTTGCACAATGCGATGGGCCACATCAAGTTCCAGCCAAAGCAGGGGGGTGAAATGTGTGGGACCACTACCACGATTCAACCTATCGAGTCGAGACATAAAAACATGTACAGACCGCGTTGTGCTTTTTGGTCGACGGCACTGCGTTCATAATTTATGCCAAAACGTACGATATATAATGTGCTGTGTACGTGTTTAAATAAAAGCAGTGACTATCAGAGGAGCGTGGACTCTTTCACATTGAGTCACTCTCAACACTTCGTATGTTTATTATCAGTTATGATTTTAGAGTCTATTTACAACAGTCGAGAAACTCGAGTTTACCCCGCGTAATGAAGTTTACCCACGCGTCGTGTGCTATTACGTGGAAGCCTATAAAAATGCACCGCGTAAAATAATACGAAATATCAGGGGTTATGATCCCATATGCCTATTTATTCTACATTTCACACAAACATCATTATTCAGATACAGCATATGCTGTACTTCAGCAGTGCCGCGTGCGCTCTGAGCCAAAACACCCCCGCCATTTGTGAATGGGCTCATCCACTTACTGTAGGATCTTAGGACTTTTGGTGCAGTGTCCAATGAAAGCGTGCTACAGTGAATCAAGCCGTCTATTGGTTCAAAGAATGATCAATCATTAATTTATCGCTCGATATGCTTCCATAAATGAAGAAAGGGTGGAATGAAAATACTGTAATCTGGAGGGAAAATGTACTCTTCGTATTCTGTTTTCTCTCTCTCTCTCCCACAGTCTCCTTCCCTCTCCCACTCAAACACACAAAACTCACGGAGACAAGATAATCATTGTTTTTATATATCTAAATATGTATTTGTTTTTGTCGTTTGCTCATTCACTCTTTCGTATTCCTCATTCCTCAACTTTTGTCTACGGCGATGTGCAACATAAACAGTTTGGAGAGGGGGTTGTGTTCTGGTCAATTTAAAATGCATCTCCCCAAATAAAGGAATATCTTTGCTATTATAAATAATACATCTTCCATTAAATGCTCAAATGAAGGCTGAATAAGCGGCTTTAAACACACACACTGACTGATTTGGGCTGAAGTGCACCATTGTGGGCAATACAACTGACCCACTGACAAGGTGTATGAAGTTTGTCTGAGGAGCATCTGTCATCGATCAGAAGCGATTAATGCAAGGAACAGTGTCTTATCAGCTGCCACGAGCACAACACAATCCTCGCTTCCCGCGAAAGAGTCGCGCGCATTTACAGGCATGAAATTACATCAAATCCCCAAAGCGATCGGCAAACGAAGGGTGCGCGCCGCGCGGTGCGGGATCTGATGTGGACTTAAACACAAACGAAAGGAGGATTCGTGAAGCAAATGTAACAGATATGCCGTACAACCGACGCCTTTATTGGTAAGTGACTTATCTTTTTCCGAGTCTACAATAAAGTTTTAGTTTATCTAGTTAAAAAACAATCTTATGATTTCAGCTATGTAGCTACTACAGTTGTAATGCATACTCTCTGAGTGGAGTTAACTCGTTTGTTTTCTTGATGTTTGCAATCTTAACATTAGTTTTGTGTCTGTCTCAATTATGTGAGAAGCAAACGGCATGACTTGAAAGCTGTACTTACCCAAACGCTTAACTGCTGTCACAGTACCAGAATAGCATTATAAAGTAATTAAGTTCCTTCAATTAGCATCTATAAAAGGACGCTATAGAGCACAATGAGGGCAAGGACTTTCACTGTTTAGGTTGCCTTTTAGTGAGGGTCAGCAGATTGCAGCACGCATCACCGAGTTAATGCCATCATTTCGGATAATTTGGGTTTAGAAAAAGAGATGGGAATAGTTCGACGTAAAATGGTTCAAAATAAATCCGACGTTTTAGCGAGACAAATAAACGGGCATTATATCTCTTGGAAAGCACTGACGACATTTGTACAACCACGCAATAGGGTTGAGTGTGTTTCAAAGTATCCATTTAGGATTAAATTAATTATTAAAATTATGGTAACACACATGTAAGTACTAAATCACACACAATTACAGGTAACTAACCAAGTTAAGTAGCTACATGTAGTTAATTGATATAACGCAGAACGTAAATACAGTTTGACAAGAACACCTTAAAATAAAGAGTTACACTTTATTTTAAAGTGCCCATATATTACAGGCAGTAACTATAAATTATTCATAACTACATGCAACTAACCCCGAACCAAACCTTAACCCTATAGTAAGTGCAATACAATAAGTTAATAATTATTACACAGTAGGCGACACATTTAGCCTACAATGTAACACGGACACCTCAAAATAAAGTGTAACCAAATAAATTAACCAAACTTATTTATAGGCTATAATTAGGAACACCACGTATTTTACAACTATATTAAGTATAGCTATACAATAAATATATTTAGAACAGGGCGGATTTGAACTATTCGGCTAATTCGAGTCACTCTTGAAAACAAGAACGTGTTGCAACGTGTGGATGTTTTATTACAAAAATGTTCTCATTCTGCCTCAATATTTGTTATTCATTTGAATCTTTCTCTCCGTAAGTCGGTATTGAAAGCAACATGCCGCTGTGGTTCAGAAGTCAAACGGAGGTCATCCTTTATTTCCCCCCGCAGCGATCAGCGACCAACGACCAGGGGCCAGGGGCCAGTCAGCAGTGAACCCTGCCTTCCCCAGCACTGGGACTTACAAGACTAGCGGGAATGGGAGAAAAAACAGCAGGCAGGCTACTAACTTTCTTTTTTAGATCTTTCCACTGCTTGGTTATTATGCTCTTACAGCGTGTTTCAAAGGCTTGCTTGTCAAATGGGAAATGTTTGAATATGCAAATAATCATTTAGCCACTCTATGCGTTTCCTTGTCCGAGCGCGCAACGGAGACAATTACTTGCAAATATAAATAAGTGAATCGTTGTTATAGGCTACTAATCGTGTGGGAAATTAAATCCATGGTCCAAGATTATGACGACGGAAGTGTGAAACTAAAAAAAACTTTGTGCACTTTTGAAGGTTCATATTTTTTTAGGCTAACTAAATGAATCAAACACGTCCAGGGATTTGAACAATTAGTCGGAAACAATGTTTAAAATAATGTTTACACCACAGGTGCAGTGAAAAAAATAGTTTAAGGCTATTTACTTTTGATTTATTAGTTGGAAACATTAAAAAGAAGCACTAAGCATTTATTTCATGTTTATTTATAGGCCTAATTAAATTTGAAATCAGTGTTTTTATTTAAATTTCGCTTTGTGATTTTATTTGAGCCTATTTTTTTTTTTTTTTATTTTGCTTAATCTTATTTTATTTTCAAATCCTTCTTAATTGAGAAACGTATTGCAGGCCAATTGGATTTGCAATAATGTAAACTACTACAGAAAAAAAACTTTTTTTTTCATATGCAAAGGCTCGCAGTGACCTGTATGCTTGATCATGTGCGCCTTCTACTGGAAACATACTGCATTTTCTTTCTTTGTTTTTTAATGAGAGACGCAAAGGCTTTTCTGACATGCACAAACACAGGAGTTTTGCCGTCAATAATATCGCTCTAATCTTAAATAATAGTTAAAATGATTATAATCAATTATGACGACTAAGGAGACTGCGTGGATATTTAAAAGTAGACTACTTGACAAAGTTTGATGACGCGTCATTGAGCCGCAACTTACTCTTAATTCAGCTTAATCTTTATTATTTTAAGTTTATTCTTCTAAAATCTGCATCGTTTATCGCATGGTGTGATACTGGTGTAACCATTTGGGTATTTGTGTTAAAAACAAATCATCAGAAAACGTCCCACTTCGCCTGTGTTCACTTTAATTAGCAAAACAATAATTAAAATAAATTGCGCGTTGACTTCTAGGTTTTCGGCTGTAAATAATTGTTCTGTTTTCCCGTAAATGACGAACATCAATTAGGAATAAGTACAACAAAACAGTAATATTTAAATTACAAATCTTAAATAAATACAAAACTGAATATGCTGTTTATAATGACTTTCATATACGCGCGCTCGTGCAACATGAAAAAATAAAAACTAAACAACAGAAGTGTCAACAGCACTTCACAAATTATACGACAGCGTTTACGTTCTTACTTTAACTTTTAAATATTATAATCAGGTTTAATACGGCTTGTTAGTGGATTTTATTACAGAAAAAAATGCATGGCGCAGTTTCCAATAACATTAATCGATTACAAAGAAGCATAAAGAAAATGACTTGTTAGATATTGTTACATTTATGAATGTTGTATCATTGATTTTTTTTTGTTGAGAATGCTTAAACCAACTCGTGTTATCAATGAAACTAACCCTATCTAAAAACTGAAATTTCTATTAAAAACACACAAACACTGCACTTGGATTTGTGTTTTTATTGTGAACATCAAGTTTTCACATGATTTCTAAATGTGTCAGCTTTGCCTGTTGACACAGTTGGGATCGGAAAATACCGTGTCTGAGTCTCTGAGAGTGTGGTGTGCTCAATCCCACCCGTTCTCTTGGTCTATCAGCTATAAGTGCCAAAACATTTGTCACTTGAGTTATTATTTCAGGTGTGCTAATGGGCTCAGGGCCACGAGAGAGGAGGAGGAGAAGGTGGGAGAGAGAGAAAGAGAGAGAGAGGTTTGATTAGTGTGATTTCATTTGACCGGAGCCTATAGCCACAGGCTGGCAGAGCCCAGAGGTGAAAAGAGTAGGCCGCTGCCCTCGATGAGAGATAGCGAGAAGGGGAGAAAGAGAACGACGGAGGGTCTGTGACGCCTAAGCCAATCACAAAGTGCAGGGATGAGTCTCACACCTCCGAAGGAGGCTGTGAATTGATCAGCACCTTTGAGAGAAAGAGAGAAGAGGGGGAAAAGAGGAGGGGTGGCGGCAGAAGAGTGCTTTTGCGGAGGACGTGTGAAGACCCATATATTCGTGCAAGGACAGAGAGAGAGCCAGGGCTGGACCCACACACTAATGAGTATACACTAGCCTCACGTATGCATCATCACGTTCAGAATTAAAGGGCACTTCTTTGCATGTACTAGATAATGCCAACTAAGATGGACTATAAATCCGGTAACCTAAAAATAAGTTCTATTTGTAAAAAATGAACGGTTAAACCAACACAAGGGTCGTCTGAGATTGAAATAGCTCTTCAAAACCTTGTTTGCTGAGTATATATATAGAAACAATGTCGAATGCGCCCTAATAATATGCTTCTTGATATTGCAAAGCATTTTATTGGAGCAAAATTTGGACATGAGATGAGTTATCAATATTTTTTGTCTGTTTCTATTTATTTGAATCATGTCTATCTGATAAACGAAGTTAAGTACGCTGGTATATTGATGATCTCAATGCTAACCGACATAGAATAAAAGCAAGACAACTGCAATTTTGGTAATAAAATTAAAAGGTCCCACTTTATATTAACTGGCTTTAAGTACTATCACTATGTACTTACATTGAAACGAATAATTTGATACAATGGACTTATTGTGTACATACATATGTTTACATTGTATTTATATTTTAAAAATACCAGCATGTAATTACAGCTGTAACTAATTTATGTAATTACATATGTAATTACAAAGCTGACCCATCCTCATAGTTAAACCCACCCCTAAACCTATTCCCATACCACCACGCCTGTCCCTAACCCTACCCGTATCCCACCTCAAAAGCAGCAAAAGTGATTTACAATACAACATGAGCACAATAAGTACATTGTACTTATTTTTCAATATAAGTACATAGTAATTAAAGCCACTTAATATAAAGTGGGACCAA
>JAOTRC010000011.1:4334845-4351981 GCA_027497675.1 Cyprinella lutrensis | reverse complement strand
TGAGATCCGCGTCGGCAACGGGTGCTCTTAAAGCGCCAGCAGCGAATAAAGCGTTCTGTCAGTAAAGTTAATCAAAGAACAAAGGGAAATTAGAAAATTACTCACTGATCTTGACTAAAGAACTTTTGTAGCTTTATTAAGGATTATTCTATATATAATTTATTATTCATGCAGCGCAGACTGTTTGATAACTTTATTAAATTTCTGTACCTGTTAAGACAGGAAGGGCACAGGTAAATATGGTTTTTATTATGGGTTTATGTGGGGATTGTTTGAAGTTCACTTAATTTAAAAGATGTTATATTTTTTAAGCCTAATAATTTTTTAAAAAGTTAATAGCTTTCAATTGTAATGATGGAATCACTGTAATGTTGGTTTGGTTGATGGTTTATTGCTCATTATAGGTCTTATCAATCATTTAGTTGTTTTTAGTTTGAGTTGAGAAATAAACATTAATACACAGAATGATCACTAATCTGTGTGTGCATTTTACTTTAGAACCAAGCAAGTTGGACTCATGAAACCATTTTATTATATCGGAATCGCATATCGCAATTCCAATATTGACCAATAATGGCAATATGGCATTTTCCCCAAATCGTGCAGCCCTACTAAACATAGATTATAGATATAATCCCTTCGCTATGTTCTTTACAATGTGAAGCGTTGCGTGTTGTGACTTGGTGTTGCTTCAAGTGCATCATTCAATGCGCATGATCGCTTATAATTCTTTGGGGAGACAAGGGGGCGTATCACTTGTGGGCCACGCCCCCTCCCCCTGGGGGAAATGGGCCTGCCCCCACAGCTTGGAAAAATCCTAGAGGAAACACTGAGGTCATTCATCAGGTCCGTCCGTGTAGTTCTGGGATTGTTGCTGACTGTTCTCATGATCATTTTGACTCCACGGGATGAGGTCTTGCGTGGAGCCCCAGATCGAGGGAGATTATCAGTGGTAAGTCTTCCATTTTCTTACAATTGTTCCCACAGTTGATTTTTTTTCACACCAAGCTGCTTGCCTATTGTAGATTCACTATTCCCATCGTGGTGCAGGTCTACAATTTTCTTCCTGGTGTCTTTTGAGAGCTCTTTGGTCTTGGCCATGGTTGAGTTTGGAGTGTGACTGTTAGAGTCTGTGGACAGGTGTCTTTTATACTGAAAATGGGTTCAAACAGGTGCCAATAATACAGGTAACGAGTGGAGGATAGAAGAGCTTCTCAAAGAAGATGTTACAGGTCTGTGAGAGGCAGAAATCTTGTTGGTTTGAGGGTGACCAAATACTTATTTTCCACCATAATTTACAAATAAATTCTTTAAAAATCCTACAATGTGATTTCCTGGACTTTTTGGCCCCACTGTATATATCTGCGTTTCATATTGACTCTAAAGGGTGCCATGCGCGTCGGATGTAGACGCAATGTCAAAAGCGCCAGTATATGACGCCTTGGGGATGAGACCGGGCTGAGCATTATTATATACATATTCACCAATTGGTACTATTATAAAAATGAACAAACAATAACAATATAGCCAAATCTTCTCTTGTGATAATCTTCTCTTCATACACTGTTAATTACAATAACTAGCTGAAAAACCTATTGCTAAAATAGAACAAAGACTTGAGACTTGGACGTCAGGAAATTGAGACAATATCTGCAAAACGTAGGCCAGCATGGAAACCTCACTCCCCTGACCGCAAGAGAAACGCTAGCAGTGTTTTTTATCTTCCTTGTTAGAACACCCGCCTCCCGCCCCGGAGACTGCGGTTCGAATCCTACTTGGAGCGGATCGAGTAGGACCGGTTACATTTGATGCTGTTGACCCAGATGGAAGTGAGGTTTAAGGGGGTAAGTGTAACGGACGTGGGCGAGTAAGAGCTATGCGTGTAAACCTCACTCCCCTGGCCTCAAGAGGCCCGCTAGTGGTGGTGGTCTTGAGCATCCTTGTTAGCGCGCCTGCCTGCCATGCCGGTTCGAGTCCCGCTCGGAGTGGGTCGAGTAGGAGTGCTAACATATAGACTATAGTGATGCAGCTCAATTCCTATTGACAATTGCAGAATTAAGTACCTTAACCCCCCTAAACTATTTTGTGCTATTAAAAATTAACCAGAAAGCACATTTAGCAGATGTTCTAACATAAAGAAACTAGTTGAACTTATGAGTGAAAAGTCTGAAGTGATTCAAATTGAACTGATTACTGAGTGCATCAGTTTTGTTCTAAAAATTAATTATTGAATGATGTTATTGATTAACTCAATAATCAGTTTAACTGAAAAAGATTTATTTAGATAGTAATTTGGACAAATTGACTTAGTTAATCTACAAATAATTTCTATATATTGTGACAGAATTATGTTTCATAATGTTAATAAATGCCTTTAAGAGGACTGAAACCACTGCACTGTCTGTTGCTCCTAAAGCCACAATATTAACTAGAAAACAGTTTAAAACCAGTACAACACCATGATTATAGAATTTTCTCGATGAAATGGTGAGCAGTTTCAAAATGTTTCTAAATGACATTCAATTATGATAAAAAAAAATAAACTTGCAGGTATGTCTCTGAAATATTTAACACACTAACAACTACTAGTAAGTTTGACTGTTTTAAGTCAATATTTGTCTTATTTAAAAATGCTTTTAAAGCTCCAATTAATGTGGATATTTTTTGAACATTGCATTTGGAATCAGAACATGTAGAGGGCCCAAACTGGAGGTTTATCACATGAAACTTGAATGAGGACATCCATTAATCTGGTTGTTATCATGCTTTATGTATAGCTTGCTTTTTATATCATGTTTCTGGTCATTTTGCACTTTATTGCATTTCTTCAGCATTCACTGAAATAGCTTGGAGGGAGATACACTTTATTCAGGTTGAACTTCATCAGCTATGCAGTTTTTTTTCAAGTATTCTGAACATACTTTGCAAAAACGTCATATTTTCCTATATTTGCTCTTGATTTCTTCCATTTCTCCAAAGAACCTCTGTCAGTCATGTGTGTTGTATTCATTATACATAATGAGACAATTTTAGAACTGCCACACAATGGTGTAGTACCGATGGTCAGCTAGATTACCAGCTGTAAAGTCACAGCCTATTTTGCTTCCAACAATTTTCAAGTGAAACAGGATTTTCATTGGGATAAAAACTAGGGCTGCCCCGACCAGAGATTTTTCTAGTCGAAAAGTAGTCATTAAAGCAAGTCTTGAAAGTAATTCAAGCATCGCACATTTAGGATATTAAATTATTTAAATATATACCGGTGGGGGATATCGGAAAACAGTTTGAGTTTCAGGACTGAGAATGTCATACTGTTTGTACAATGTTTGTAACATCCCTTACAAAAATTAAGGGAATTATATATGTACTGTAACCGAGATGTTGCCTTTCAAGGAACTCGTGCTGCGTCGAAACGCTGTAGGAACGCTATACCCACGCCGCCATAAGAGCAAGCATCTGTCTCTGCGAAATCAATGTGCACATTTAGGTGAAAGCCCCTGCACCCCTGGAGTGGAGCCCAGGTCAAGGTTGAGGAACCTCGCAAATGTATGTGGCGTGGACCAGCCTGCCGCATCACAAACATCTTGGATGGAAACTCCTGTCAGTAATGCTTTGGAAGCAGCCATACTCCTAAGTGGAGTGGGCCCATACAGCCTAAGGTGAAGGCTGACCAGACGACTTATAAGGGAGAAAACTCCAGAGGAGAGCCGTCGAGGAGAGACACAGGTCTGAGAACCATACTCGGGCCAGCCAGAATGGGGCTGCTAAGAGAAGAAAGATCCCGGTGAGCTCCCGGTGAGAACTCCCAGCAACATAGCAATTGGGGGAAAGGTGTATGGACATAGCCTCGGCCATGTCTATACCATAGCATCCAACCCAAGAGGAGGTGGCTGAGTGAAGGAGAAACAAAGTGGACGATGTGCCCTCTCTAGAGATGCGAACAGATTTACTTACACCCAACCAAAGTTCTCCAAAGGAGCTCCACCACCTCGGGGTGGAGTCTCTATTCCCATGGCCTCAGCCCCTGCCTCAACAGGATGTCTGCTCCCTGATTGAAATACCCCAAGATGTACGCTACCCTCAGAGAGAGCAACTTCCCTTGGGCCCACAGGAGGAGCTGGTAAAACAGCTTGAATAAGGGGCACGACCACAGATGCCTCTAATGGTTTATGTAAGAGACCACCGATGTGTTGTCGGTACAAACAAGCACATGATGGCTCCTCAGGTCTGGGAGGAAGTGTTTCAGAGATTGAAACATAGCCAGCATTTCCAAGTTATTTATGTGCCACAAGAGATGATGGTCCTGCCACAGACCCTGAGCCGAATGAGAATTCATGATCGCCCCTAAACCCGTGAGAGGTGCATCAGTCATTAGTGTGAAGCAATGACAAGGAGCTCCCAACACAGGTCCTTGAGAAAGAAGGGCATTGCATGACCTTGATCATCCTGAAAGGGTTTCCCCTCGGGGCGAACCCCTTGGTTTTGAGCCACCACTGTACGGTCTCATGTACAACAGGCCAAAAAAGTATCACGTCGGACGCTGCTGCCACCAGACCTCTGAAACTGCTTTGCAGTGAGTGACTGGTCTAGGTTTATTTAATTCACGGCTGAGAGAATCAAAGCGATACAGGCAGGAGACAGACATGCCCGCATTGTAGTCGAATCACAAACCACGCCAGGAAAAGTAGTCCTCCGGAAAAAGCACACTCTTCTTGGCATTCAACCTTAGCTAGCCCGAAAGGAAGAACACAAAACTGGTACGCTTCACCCCCGAAAGCAAACCTCAGAAACTTCCTGTCTTGTGGAAGAATGGATATGTGGAAGTATGCATCCTTTAGATCTATTGTAACAAACCAGTCCTCGGACCTGATTTGTGACACTTGCTTGAGAGTAAGCATCTTGAATTTGAGCTTCCCTATAGCCCAGATCTAAAATCAGGCGGAACCCCCATCCTTCTTTGGGAAAATGAAGTACGGCCTGTAAAACTCAGACTCCCTGCTGGGCAGAGTAACCCGTTCTATAGCCTTCTTTTGAAGAAGAGCTTTTACTTATTGTTCCATAATCAGAGGCCCACCACTATGGGTAGGAGGACCCAGCGAGAGGACCAAGCTGCAGGACCCAGCGAGATATATATTTGGTGGCGCACCAGCAAGGAACAACTGGTTTGACTACTCTAGTGCCCTCCTTAGAGGGAGGAAGCAATCCTTGGGTAAAAAATCTCTGGGACACTCTGTGCCCCGACATGAAGGTGTGGTTGGCAGAACGGCCCACTGACGGCACCGAGGGGAGATAGGCACCGTATAATGAGGTGAAATCTATCTTCCCCCGGAAGGGTGTACCCTCAGAAGCCTGACACAACTGGAATCAGGTCTTCTTGGCCAACTTATAGATAACAACGCTCCTCAGATCTGTTTCACCACAAGTATGGATTTTGGATATTATTGCATATTATCAACTTGTATGGATTCCTCTCCTGGTTCTGGAGTGCAGAATTGTACTGGTTGGCAGATGCTCAGTGGGGACTGCAAAGCAGGTTTTCATACAGTTCTTCTTAATAACTAAATGAAACGCTCCATCCTCATCCTGTCATCATATGCTGATGATGCAGCCGCAGCATAGGTTCGAGTCCTTGATGGTAGATGGTGAATAGCATTCGCTCATTCCACTAGAGGCTGCTAAAGGGGTTAGAAACTTGAGAGCGTATAATCAGTAACTTTTTCCCTAGCCTAAATGATAGAGTTGTTCACTTACAATTGAATCTCCAGAAGGGCGTCTGAACACTTCCCAACAATTAGCAACGAAGCTGTCGAGGGAGTGAGTGACTGGCCCAGCTTGCTGCAAGAATGTTTCAGTGCTCATCCAGATGGCAGGAGTAGGATATTTTAGCTCTATCAGTGGGGAAGAGACACATCTCAAAGATGGGTGAATCTCTAAGGCGAGTGAACACTGTAGTAGGAAGCCATTGCAGCCCTCCACCAGACTAGAGTAGGTCGCTGGATTGACCAGGGAACTGGCAACACACACAGGTGGTGAAAGGTGCTCGGGGTGCAATGGTGGTGCTCCATGTTGAAGTGGTTCTACTGCAGTGAGGGCATGGCAAAGACTATTCACCAGCTCTTGAAACAGATCTGTAGGTGTTGGGTTCATTGTTGTTGAGTTGGTGGCTCTGCCCTTCTGCCAGAATACTGTAAACCATATAGTTATAGCATGTGCAATCAGTACTAAACCCTTGACCTTAGCATTACTCTGCCAGTCAAGCTACAAGAACAAGAACCAATATTAAGTTGAATAAAATAACACCAGGCAACTAATACAAAGTATTTAGAAAGTAAAGAGAGTCAGATTTGATTTCATGCCGACTTCAAATAAATCTAGGTTGCATTTTTTGCAATTTTGTGGTTGCATTGGTTTTTATATGTAAAAGGGATACAAGGGATCTAATATACAGTATGAAACAATTCTGTGATAAAAAATCATGTCATCAGATGTGTTTGTGGGTATACAGTTTGTACAGCCCATTGAGAAGCTGTGCCCTATGTGAGGAGTATGTGATGGGCCTCAGGGCAGACTGTTTGATGTGAGCCTGGAAAATGGATTATCTGGTGGCAAGAGAGTGAATGGGACTGTCTTGCCGCTTGAGGCAGGCTTCACACCAAAATCCACCTGGCAGTGAGGGAGTAGGCCACCCTGAAGGACACAGCAGAGATCTCTCACATTGGCCTGTGTTAATGCTCACTTTGTCACCCAAACAGGTCGGGAAAGATAATCAATAGCCTTTGATAGCTACTATTAGGATTTTAACAAGCTTTTGCTCACGCTGCACTGCTCCTGAACAGAGAAAGGAGCACCTGTTTAGCTCCACATCTTCTCTCTCTTTAATATCGTCCTTTTCCAATCTTAACAACTTTTAGCAACCCCACTCGAGCAACTGACTGCGATCGCAGGCTATGTTCAGAATAGCATACTACAATTTCAGTACAATCATTACAATGCAGTATATAGTGATCACAAAATAGCAAACTCACGGTGACCTACTTAAGAAACTACAGTATACAAAAGACAGAATTGTGTACTGTCTCCCACAATGCAAATACAAAATATGTCATTTTATTTTTTTGATCAAACTGCCAGAAGTTAAAGCATTTTACAAACTTTAGCTCACTGCATTAAACATGCAATGTGATGAGATCATGTCACAAAAATGTGGTATTGCAAATGTTAATCATTGCATCTAGCGTACTTGGATGCCAACAAGGTATACCTTTAGACAATTGTAGCCGATTATATTCTTCATTTTTTTCCTTTTTGTAATATAATACAACAAGCAAATATAAGTAGCCTACTCAAATACAGGTGTTTTTTATTGGCTTATTTTTTTTCAAATTCTGAAAGTATATATGAATGCTGCAAAATACCTTAAAACATGGTTTAGTTCATTTGTACCTTTTTTGTTTTTATGTTTAATTGCATATAATGTTAGATTTTTTTATTTGTTACAATTTCTTGTATTTAAAAAAACTAACTAACAATATGCTATCAGGTATAACATTTTGAAGGCTAGTTCAAATTTAAAAAAATACAATTAAAATGCTATAAAATACAGGAAAAACTTGCCAAAAATGGTTCTTCTATGGCATTGGTGTGAAAATTCCCTAGGATTCCTTCCCAAACAATCATACTATTTTTCATACTAAGATTTTTCTCCAGATTTCAAACCCAGAGTGTTCGTTGCTCAGAAATACCTTTTGGGTTTCAGTTTAACCGAGAATCATATAACACATACATCAATAAAACGTGCTGAAGCTTTTATGGTTTTCGAGCCAGCAGTCTCTTCCAGGTTGACAAATGGCGATATACCTCTCGAGTCTGGTTATCAGCTCTAAACCTCCACACACAATTACTAAAGCCTTCTGAACACCACCAAAACTAATTCCAATTTACAACATTTGCGATTGTCAGATCATTAAAATAATTGTTCCCTTTTCAGCTGTTTCCCTGATGTTTTCGATCAATTTCCCCCAAACCAAATGATCTGTTCATCTGAATAGCTCATTTCCTATTTTTTTCCCCTATCTCTTTAAATTATGCGTTCACTTAGAACACATATTGCTAATGACAATAATTAACCAAAGATGGAGTCTGAATAATTACAGGCAGGGAAGGAACTGCTCATCCGCAAGTTCTTGCATTCAGCTTGCATTTAAGGCTGATCAAGCTGTATTGTGTTTTAATTCCAGTACGTCTCGCAGGCGGTTGGTAGGACATCTCTAGAGGTCAAGCTTGATAGGTGTTGGGGCACACCGTAAAAGTTGTTTGCTTGTTCGTGCGTCGTGTTTTTCAAATGTGAACTCTACATCGTCACATAGCCTTGATCGATGACCTTCAAGCGATGCCACTGTGCCACGAGAGCAGAGGCGAGGCTGGGTGAGAGGTGTACGGTGACCCAGGTGGGTTTAATCTCCCCCTCACAGAGATTCAATAAGTCCTCATTACCGAGCCTCGGGTCTGGATTCATTTGAGAACGTCACAGTTAACAATGTTATACAGTGGCCAGATGAAGAGGTAATGTAGCCTCTGCCATTCTCCAAATAATTCATCATCTGAAATCTTAGACCGCGTTCTTGCTGGCGCTGACATTCACTTTCTCTTCCACCAGCAGTAGTGTTTGAGGACAGCTCATCCCATCATAAATTTGTGTAACTTCAGCCAGAGCCTCATGCTGTGTGGTTATAGATGTTGGACTGTGTCCTTGTTGAGCAGGAGTTTGGTTCTCCCCATCCTGGAATTTGCTTCATGATGGTCAAGGCCAGGGAGGGAATTCACCACCAGTGTCAGCAGCAGTGGTGGGCGAATTGTCTTGGATTGGCCATTGACATGATACACATTCATATGTTGCAATTAATATATAGGGCCCTATCTTGCACCCGACGCAAATGACTTTACACACAAAGGCATGTCTCATTCCTATTTTGCAAGCGCGCAAAGCGGAATTTTTCCCTCCACAGACGCACGTCGGTAAACTAGGAAATGAACTTGCGCTCCCTGGGCGAATCGGCGCAAAAAGGAGGCGTGTTTCGGCGCAAACATTCCCTGGTGCTATTTTACACTTCCAGAAAACAATTGCGCCACTGACCAGAAAAAACCTGGTCTAAAGTCAGTGGCGCGTTGCGCGTTGTTCATAATGCTATTTTAAGTGTGCATGCTTGGCCATAATGTAGCGGGTACACAACGCACATACACTTTGATTCTCTCAACACAGATGCAGCAGTTTTTATGTTTGCAAATCATACATTATAACAAGGAAAAATATTAACACATGAGGGAAATCAGTGTGGTTTACATGACGATGAAAAAAGGCTAATTGTAGTACTAAAGGATCAGACCTGTTTACCCAATAGTGGCAATTATGTAGCCTATATAATGTTTAACCGACGCTGATGCGGGAGGGTTTCTCCATCCCCATACAACGTCACTTCTCTGTCTTTCACTGCCCTGACAAGAACGTGGTCTCCTCGGCTGTGAACGCTCCTGGCGCACACCTGGTAAACTCGGCATTATAATAACAATCCGTAATGCAACATGCGCACCTGTTCTTAAAGGGTATGTTGGATGTGCTCTGATTGGTTTGTTTCCCATTACGCCCAAACCACACCTATGAATAACGAAGCTACTTCAGACCAACCCTTTTTAAACTTGCGCCCGGCGCAAGAGTCATTTATCCCGCCGGTAAAATAGCAACAGCGCCCAGAAACAGCCCGCCCACAAAGTTACTTGGACTTTGCGCTTTGACACTTGCATTTCAGATCGTTAAAATAGGGCCCCATGTCTGGTTGATCTTTTTGTCACAAAAGTGAAATCTATGAATACCTGTCACTCAGTCTATTGTGTATAATCCTCAGTGAATCTAAATAAGTTATTAAGCAATTAAATTAAAGCTGGTATCAGAAAGACAGACAGAGAGAGAGAGAGAGAGAGAGAGAGAGAGAGAGAGAGAGAAATTTAATAAGAAATTTAATTTATTGGAAATTTAATAAGGAAATTTAATTATTTATTCATTATTTAATAAATTTTAATAAGGAAAGCTTATTCTCCACACCTAACACAGTCTCATCCCAAGACGTCATACAAGTTACAACTGACGCTTTTGACCACATGTCAGCATCCGCCATTTTTGGGTACCCTTAAACGTCGGTTAGATGGTGATTCTGGGGCGTCATCCAGCTGACGCATTACCTTTAACGTCAGTTAGGTGACGGGGTAGGTTTAGGCCTGAGGTAGGGTTAGGATTAGATAACGTCATCTAACCGACCTTTAAGGGTACCCTAAAACGGCGGATGTTGACGAATGGTCAAAAGCGTCAGTTGTATGACGTCTTGCGATGAGACTGCGCTGCCACACCTTATTTGCTTTCCATGACTGCATTGACTTTCCATGACTGTATTTAATCTGAGTGTTTACTACATTCGACATGTACTTGCTTTAGCATGCATAAATGCACTGTAAAAAAATATTTTTGGTTTAACTTAAAAAAGTAAGTAACCTGGTTGCCTTAAAATTTCAAGTTGATTGAACTGGAAAAAGTGAGTTAATACAATGAAGATCATCAGAAACTCAAAATAATAAGTTATCTCAACTAAATAAATTAAGTTGATTTGACAAAAGAAAAAATGTTGATAACAAATCTTGAAAATATCTTTTTACAGTGTACATGTAAGATTCTCGCACATGTATGAATGAAAGGGAATGAAAGAGGATGAACAGCACCATGTGTGTGTGTGTGTATGTGCAAGTATGAGATATTTAGGACAGCTGCGTACGAAGGAAATATCATTTGTGTGATCTAACTGTTTCTGCTTGTATTAATGTGTTTATCTGTTGTTGTAAAGTGTATATTCGTGTGGTCGATGTATATCTGCCGTATCAAGCACAGCCGCTTCAGGACACGAGATCAGAAGTGTCATTTTTAAACCGTTCAGGAGGAAATATTTATTTATTTATGTAATAATGCGTTGAATAGGAATTAAATTACATTGTTTGGCATTACTGGCTTGGTGTATTTTTGATGAAGTGCGACTAACAGATGAAATGCTAAAGCTGAAGAAGACTGGGGTGAGATTCCCAAAGCATCGTTGGCCAACTGTGATCGTTAGCTCAGTCGCTACCAACAAACACACCAGGAACTGCACAGATGTCCGAGTAAACCCAACCGGACGGGTTTGAGACCTCAGTCATCAGTTATAGGACATCCGCTCGGACGGACCGTGTCACGGCGGCTCTGAGGTGAGTCTTAGTTTTTCATCATTTCCTCTGTCTGCATTGGTTTCTATGATTGTTTGATTAATTCGCTAAACCTGTTTCTTGTTTCTGACATTGATTATCTTTTGATTAGCCCTTAGTTTGAAGTGTTCTTGTCTGATCTAGTTACACTCCAGCTATTTTAAGACATGAAGAAATCTTAAGGAATGGGGGAAAACTTTTGAATATATTATTTTGGTGATCAAAGATGAATTTTAAGGGATAAAATGATTGCCTAAAGGACTTTAAGGGAAAGAAGACAATATGTGCATTTTAGTTCATTTGTGGGTGAAACTGGTATCAGGATATGAGAGCTCTGGACTTTTTCTCTGATAATATCTATCTGTTCCCAAAGCACTTGTCCTCTGTAGCGTCAGTGCACTCAATATCTCAGTCCATCACACACACACTCACACACACACACACACACACACACACACACCTACGGACAAATCAGAGTTCTAGTTCAGCCATACGCTTTGGCTTGCGGGAGAAACTCAAACTCTACATGGTCCACGAGTCGAAGACACTTCTGGAGGCGTTGATGAAAGGCTATTAAACCTTATTGAGTACAGCAGACAAAAACAAAACTAGCACTATTGATCCAATCACGAAGTCCTGAAACTGTGCTGCATCTGTCCTCGTCTGCACACACACACACACACACACACACTGCTGGTTTCCACATGATGGATGCGGTTCCCTCTGTGCTGATGAAAGATGGGTCTGTGCTATCGGCTCTGTCTGAACACCGACCAAACTTTGAGAGTTTAGCAACAATTTTACAACACCAGTTATCATCTCGACGTTATACCGATGGCTAATTAAGAGAATAGATGTGTGCAATAGAGCACTATCACGGTCACTTGTTTTCAACATGATGTATTGTGAGATTTTGTCTGCCAGCTCTATAGCATGTAGACGGTAGCATTATTACAACAAATGTTTACATACATCCACGTCTCGTCCCGGGGAGCAAAAGGCTTTAAAAGCAGAAGACTATAATGTACGAGCACTGACCCGGAACGACTGCTGCTTGTTTTAAAGCCTCAAACAAAGGCGGAGGTGGAACTGAACGAGAAGCACATTTGCTGAAATGCTTCATATGTTTGCGGATGAAAGCCTGGAGTGCTGAAAGGGCCGGTGGCGTTCGGACTGAGTGCTCGTCTGAAGCATGTGATGCTGATGTTACAGCGAAGGACACTGCTAATACTTCAGACGGAGAACGCTTTCATTTTACATATTCATTTGAGCTACTATATCACTGGCATTAACTACACATTTCAAAGTGTTTGGCTTTAACATGAAACGAACCCCAGTTCCCCGTCGTGTAGGGGTGTAACGATACACAAAACTGACGGTTCGGTTTTCCCACGGTTCGGTTCGGTTTAGAAAGCTATTTTTTTATAGTGGTTTTAATTAAAAAAATGTCTCCATCTTTATATTAATTCAATTACAATTAGACGTTTCACAAGGATAAAAAAACTCTGCTAATACTGTAAACCATATAGGGAGCTGCACATTACTTTAACATTAAAGGTTGTAGACTTTTACCATAAATTTAGATGCTATTTATTTTTTAGATATAATAATCAACACACAACACATGTTTTTGAAATAAAATAATTTACACAGTTGTCATTTTCATGAAAGATATTTTAAGGGCCTACATTAAATAATCAAGATATCATTAAAAGGTTAATAGGCTAACATAGTGCATTTATTTAGTGCAAGAGTTCATTATAGGAACCAACGTTGTGGACACTGAATCACTTGCCTGCTGAGGTAAATATAGGCTAGTGACAAGCTAAAGCTAGGCTGTTTTATTGACGTCTTTCCGCTGCTGAAACACTGATTGGGCGATTACACGAGTTGTGATTTCTTTCAGTTAGTACCCTGTATCTTTCAACACACCTTCAGGTGTCTTTTCAGTAACTGAGGAAGAGATGATCGCGTTTACTTGCGCGCCGCGCTGCCGCGTCAAAGGAGCTATTATTAGCCCGATCTGTCACGCCACATCAAAAAGCGCTAAAACGCCATTTATTGTTTAAATTTTGTGATCAAAACGACAGAATTTGAAAGATTATTATGGAAAGTAGCAAAACACGGAGCTTGTTATTTGATGTTAATGCTACAAAACTGAATTCGTTGTGTACTGTGTATACATAAGACATGAGGTCCATTGAGCCGGACTGGGCGTGGCCGGGGTAGCAGGGGGCGGGGCGTGTTCGGTTCGCAATGAGAGTATCGCGATTCGAATGGTGAGTTCAGTATCGCGGTTTTTCGGTTCGGTTCAAATATCGTTACACCCCTACCGTCGTGTGCAGTAGGGTAACCGGACTCGTCCCGCTCGCTGCTGTCTCTAATGAACCCGGGCGCTCTCTGTGCACGGCTCAGCACTGCTCAGATGGATCACTTGCTGATGTGAGGTTAAAACTTAATAACAGCAGTTTTAAACAGTCTTCTGTGTCTGTCCTGGCTCATTAAACGAGGTACTCAGTGTCGCTCTGTGTGTACAGTATATAATCAAGGTAAAGTGAGTCGTTAGTGTATTCCTCGTCGGCTGAATGACAGTACTGCATTAAAACAGAGTTTTTAAGTGCCATCATTGCAAAAGAACAAATAGTCCCTGCTATTTCAAACCAGGTTAATAATGAATACGAGTTCTGCGCAGTGATACACACACACACACAGATGTTTTACGTCAAAGCTGGTACTCTATCGTGGATAATTGGACTCCTGTCAGTTCTCTTGACGAATCAGCAGATTTACAGTGACGCCTGCATCTCTGCTGTCCGTCACTGGCTCACACTCGCAGCCTTCGCTTTAGTGGCTCGAGCGGATCTGACAAGTCGTTTAGTTTGGCACTGGCCCTAACTCATGCCTGCGTGTGATTGGTGGGCTCGACTGACTGCTGACGCTGTGTTTGAGTGTGAGGGATGTTCGCTGAGGTCACGGGGGTATTGATGTGCCGATTCTCCTGCAGATGAATGATGTCACTGACTCGTAATATTGGCCGTATATTCCCTGACTCGAGTGAAGGAATGATCTCAGAGAGCTGTTATGTGGACAGTGATGGACAGGCCTCGGGATTGATGCTCTTTGCCTTCATATGTCCCTCTGTGTGTGAATGCTGTGGTCATCTGTGTCCTCGCTCACAAACATCCGTTTTACCGCCATTCGTAAGTTGAACGTGTCTGAAGCGCGTGCTTTTATCTGTACAAACTCGTCATGATGCTTAATATTGTGAACTTGTTTTTCTTACCATATTCTTTTAATGTATTGTCGTAATCATAAACCCAGTTTTACTGTTGACTACTTTGGTATTTTCAGTGATTTCCCTACAGTGGCTGATGAACAAGAAGCCATTGACAGAAAACACATGTGTGAGGTAGACAGACCAAAGTTTAAAACCATAATCTACAGTAAATATACTCAATATCGTACTGTAAATGTAAATATGTAAATATCGCACTGAGTTTAAGTGCTTTGATTACTGTAAATGATCCCGTTATAGGTGCACATGTAACATGTTCGTGGACACGACTGTGCTGTGACTGCGGGATCAATTGAGGAAATGAAGCTCAACGATTGTGTTGTACTGGTCAGCGGGAAAGAGAAGAGCATCTGCTCACCACCTGCAGTCACAACATCTCCGGTCTCCATAAACGTCACTCATATCGACTTTAATCAAGTCAGAGGCTCTTTATAGATGCGGACGCTGCCGATCCTGCGGTGAAAGCCGGCTAATAGAGGAGAGAGGGCACCAACTAGCACTTTTCACCTCTCCGTTTGTGTAGATCTACTGAGGGGTCAGAGGATTTATGTTTTGCACACATTAATTTCACATGTCTAGTACAATTATTTGGTTTCGTCTCATTAATATGGTGTACACTTTTTATTTATTAACCCCGGACGAATGTAATTACAAATAGCATTCATAACTGGAGATAAGACATGTCATTTTCTTAATATCGTACACATCTGTAAACAAACTATCACATTTAATAGTTAAATAACATAACATTGCAAATGAAGCAAATAATTGTAAAAGTTCTTCATAGAATGATTGCAGTAGTTGTGTTTACACTGACCTTGCAGAGCACGCACACACACACACACGCACACACAGGGCGAGCGAAGCGTTGGGGGAAGGGGTGTCTTATTTATGCTGCCATTACACACGTCATATTCACGGCTGGCCTGTTTGTAGAAGAGAAACGACGTCGAGATTTAATGACTGTTGTGAAATTGGCGTTGTAAAACTTGTAAAGCAGAAAACTAACAAATCCACCAACGCCACAGAAACTGCGTGATGAACGGGTGTGTTGGGCGTTTATCTGACAGTCGCTATTACCTTTAGGCCATCAGGATGGTTTACAGAGAAGAAAACCCAGTGTGTGTGTGTGTGTGTGAGGCTCATCTATCCTGCTAACACACTGCTGTCACAGCAGTCGCTCTGGGCCGGCGTATGGAGCGCTGCGTCGGGGACTCAGGAGTGAAGCAGGGGCGTAGACAGATGGAGTGAGGCGATATCAGCCGAGTGGAGGCGGACAGATAGATCTGCTGTCACTGACCACTGACTCTTATTTATCTGATTGTTTTCTTCCTGCTTCGGCTCCTCTATGAATCAGAGCTGACGGGGGAAACACACCGTCATCTGTTTCTGACTCGCTCAAGCTTATGCGTTTCTGGTCCGGCACTGACCAAAGCCAAGGGGAATCAACTGCTTTATTTCTGTGGCACTTTATACAGTACAGATTCGTTCATAAACAGGAAAATAACAGAATCAATGAAGCAAACTTTATAAAATATCAGGCAAGGCAGCTCTAAAAACTCAATAGTGTTCAATAGTTTTGATGTTAATATTACTGAATAATCATTGTCTTTAAGTTATAGCACTGCTTTGTATCAGTAGTTTGCTGAGTTAGTTTGTGCATCTGGAGATTTCAAAGAAAGGCAGCAACATTCATCATTTCACCGTCTCAGTTAACTAGACCTGATATAGTCCAGCTATGAGTAGCATCGCCAAAATACTCAGCCCGTTCTCATCCCAAAGCGCCATATACAACGCTTTTGCAAAAACGTAAATATCCAACGCACATGGCACCCTTTAACGTCAAATGAGACGCAGATATATTTGGGCAGAAGGCGCCCCCCTAGTGGTCAAACCATAACCCTACCCCAGACCTAAACCTACCCATAACCGAAGCGTCTCATTTGACTCTTAAGGGTGCCATGTACGCTGTATTTTTACGCTTTTGCAAAAGTGTCGTATATGACGCCTTGGGATGAGAATGCGTTGGTTTCATGTTGTTTTTGCCAAAATAACTTGCGAGATGTTTGATATTCCATCATGTAAGCGAAGTAAACAGTGTTTTGTTTCATTCATTTCCTTTACGTGTCTAATTGACGGCTAGTCTATGCTTTGGCGATGGTTTAGACGTCTATTACTGTACATTTTCACTGACAGCCTAAATTTTACCTTGTTTTAGTCGTCTGGGCTGTGTTTGGACGACTAGACATCTTTGAAACGTTTACTGCGACGTTTCATTACGGTCATGATCAGAACCCATGGCAGATCTCAGCGTTATCGGCGTCTTCGGTGACTGTGTTGATCTCAGCTGGTTCTGTGCCTTCAGACTGAACCAAGTGTGTGTGCGTTCACTTCAACAGAGACATCATCTCATGCTTTCAGGGCAGCATTATCGGCTAACATTAGGGCTGGGTATTTACTTACCGAACTAGTGCGCGCCCGAATCCATGTTGATTTCACATTCACGCGAACCGCGGCACGGTTCGGAAGCAACCGAACTCAGACCACCTCCTCCAGGTAGTCTC
>JAOTRC010000011.1:4024603-4044459 GCA_027497675.1 Cyprinella lutrensis | reverse complement strand
AGGTGGCGGAGATGGGTAGGATTGGGGGTGGGGTTAGGGATCAGGGAGCAGAGATGGGTAGGTTTAGGTATATGGAAGGTGGGAGGAGTTGGATCTGTATCCAACTCCTCCCCTTGGATTACGTGTTCTGCAATGAGAACCATCTCATACCGTTTGGTACTACTTATCCTAACAGAAACCACTTGAGCATTGCACTGTTGTATTGTAACTCTCTCAGACGATCAGGATGTTCGTTTATTTGTTTGATTGGCTACTGCAATAAAGTTTGAAAATGTTATTGAATATGTAACAAAGTTAAAGGTTCAGGGAAGGAGGAAGCAGAAATGTATGAATATTCAACATAACTAATAATAAAATAAACAAACACCGAAACGAAAGTAAAGCGGCAGCCCCACACGGCTGACTGTCGAATAGACTATTAGTGTCCACACTAATACGTTTTCGTTTGAAAAGGTATCTTGTTGTCTCCGTTTTGGCCTTCCGTCCACACTGAGACGGCGTTTTTATTAATGAAACGCTTTCCAAAGAGGATACATTTGAAAACGTCGTTTTCGTGTTGTAGCGTGGATCGTGAAAACGATGACGCATGTGATGTATATTGTACCACTAGATATTAACGTTCATAGCGTTATTGTGCCTGTTATGTGCTATAAAGTTTCAAACAGTTGCTAAATGTTACATTACACACTCTTCCTATCACAGTCCTTCTAAGATTGCAGATAATGTACTCAGATTTGCTGTGTCCTGCAACAAAACATGAGAGCAGTTGCGTTTTAGACCAAACATATAATGGTGAGTGAGTGCGACCTGGACGGAATTGTGAGATATTTTGTTAAAAAATAAAATGATCCTGCCAGAAGAATTGCGAGAAATCTGTATCTGTATCATCTCAGTGAGCTTTTGTTCATACGCATAGGTGAATTTAGCACTTTCCGACGTTTCAGCGTGGATGAGAAACTTTTGGAAAACGCTAGTATGGACGGAGAGCGTTTTTAAACCAAAACACCGTTTTCAAATATATCTGGATTAATGTAAATGCCTAAAACAAAACACCAATGAAAAAGTCCAGGCCTGGTCTTCTCTCATCCTTCACTGCCGTCACTCCTTTTCTCCTTCTGGAGTTTTTCCGTGGGACTCAAGGCCGGTGTGTCGCACAGAGGTGACTCGCTCCTTTCCCACTTCATATTTTTGTGGACACTGCAAAAAAAAAACAATTTCAGGATTATTTTATGAATATAATGTTGAAATAAACCGCATTAATTTGAAATACAATTTTTTGTAACAATGCAAAAGTCTTTTCTGTCACGTTTTATCAATTTAATGTGCCCTTGTTAAATAAAAGAATTTCTTTAAAAAGTATTATAAACATTTGAAAGGTAGTTTATAACAAGTGTATGTCTTATGACACCCTAAATCTTTTGTTTTGACTCAGTTTGATTGGGGGAGCCAGAAAAGCCCACATATTGCTTGATAATGGTGCTGGTAATGATGATAATTATAGATTGCTGGATCTGTTTTCTACAATAACCAACCTCCCGCGACTCGACTTTTGGTCAAAACACAAAGTCGTTCTGTAGTTAAAAATGACCCACTGTCAATGTCTCGGAAAACCTGTAATTGCTTCCTGACCGAAATAAAAACGGCCAGCATCAGATAGTGTGTTAAGATTAACTGTCGAGATTTATCTCTCCTTCGAGACCACTGCTTAAAATGCACAAAATGGTTTTGCATGATTCTAAAAATACTGAAGTGTGCTGAATACATATTTAGCCACTGATATTTACAGCAGTAGCTCTGAATAGAGACCTGTAAAACTCAGGAACTGGAATTGTGTGTGGACTCGCACCAAGATTCAAACCAACAAAAGAAAAATAGACAACTACTGAAAAAAATAACTCGGCGCCTTGGGCTTGTTCGTTTTTTTTTGTTTTTGGAATATTGTTTTTGGGATGTACGATTCACATGACTGATGCTTAAAAACTTTCACAGAACTTAGTTTCTGTGCTAATATACACTCACCTAAAGGATTATTAGGAACACCATACTAATACCGTGTTTGACCCCCTTTCGCCTTCAGAACTACAATTCATTTTATAACATAATTATGTTTTTGCCAATATACCATCCATTACTGATGCTACTGAACTCTTGCTACAGTAAAAGTGCAGTCACATTCACAAAATCCAGTCATTTTAATGGGAATCAGACATTTCACATGAGGGCGAAAGATTTCCTCAGATAGATTTCACAACAATTTTGCCAAAATTTCCCTGTGACTGCACTGTAACTCTCAGTTGAGCACAATTTTGTTTTTGAACTGAGATATTGTTTGAAATTTATATTGAGACAGTTCATGTCATGTCATGTAATTTAATGAATTAAAAAGGAAAAATACTTCTTAAGGCCTGCTCACACCAAGGACGATAATGATAAAGATATAGTTAAAAAAAAATTGTTCTAAATAAAAAAGATTAAGCTATGGAAGCTTGTTTCCGGCATAGAATAAAGCATTTTAAAAGATAGGTGATTTGTGAGATACAGGTGAAACTTGAAAAATTTGAATATCGTGCAAAAGTTTACAAGTTTATAAACAATATTTATATTTAATATTTATATATAACAATATGAATGTAAGCCAGAGGAGAACTGGCCTCCGACTGAGCCTGGGTTCTCCTAAGGTTTTTTTCTCCATCCAATCTAATGGAGTTTTGGTTCCTTGCCATTGTTGCCTTGCTTTGGCTTGCTTAGTCGGGGATATTTAATATTTAACAATATTATTGATCTGTGTTGTTTTGATACAATCTGTATTGTGAAAAGCGCTATATAAATAAATGTGACTTGACTTTATATATTTCAGTAATTCAACTTAAAAGGTGAAACTAATATATAGACTCATTACGTGCAAAGTGAGATATTTCAAGCCTTTATTCATTATAATTTACATTATTATGTCTTACAGCTTATGAAAGCCCCAAATTCAACATTACAATATTGTGAAAAGGTTTTCATACCTGTAAGCCACAATCATAATTGTAACAAACAAAGGCTTAAAATATCTTAATAACTTTGCATGCAGAGTCTATATGATAGTTTCAGCTTTTAAGTTGAATTTCTGAAATTAACTTTTGCACGATATTCTAATTTTTCGAGTTTCGCCTGTATAAAGTCGCAATTCTCGCAACTCTTGACTTTTTTTTCCTCGCAATTGCAAGTTTATATCTCGCTGTTTGTTCTGACTTCATAACTGTCTATTCTGGCCTTATTATTACCTAAGATACCTATAACTCTAGATTCTCCGGTTAAAGACGTCACAGTCACAATTTGTTTGATTTGATAGCATTGGAACAATTTAGGTTATTTATGGGAAATCTCATTCTCCATATTGCATTTCAATGGCTTCTGTTACTTTAATGACACACTTCGAATCTGCTAAAATTCTGAGATTCTGCTCAAATGTTCCTTTTGTGTTCCAACTTAAAAATAACAGCGCACAAGTTTTGGAACCGTGTGAACAACGGGACAGTTCGCCCCCAAAAATGAAATCTGTGTCCTCGTTTACCTTCATGTTGTTCCAAACCTGGGTGGCTTTCTTCTGTGGAGCAAACAAGAAGATATTTAGAGAAATGTATCAGTGTTTTGTTACTGAAACCAACCAACCTTCTTCAAAATATATTTGTCTGTGTGTATGTTCAACAGAATGAAGTAAAACTGGATTGGAACGGCATCAAGGTGAGTAAATGATGACAGAGTTTTCCCTTTTGGGTGTAATATCCCTTTAAGAAAGTCGCCTATAGGCTCAGTTTAGATGTCATTGATTTGAAACTTTGGGGTTAGTTTGAATCCCTCATCGTTTCTCAGAGTCAGCAGTGACCTGTTGTCTGTGGAGGCTTGTCAAGTCACGAAACGCAGAATCATCCCCACCTCCACAGAAGTGGCATTAAACCTCTCGAGGAGAACAAGAGAGCTGTATATCAGTCATTGAGAACAGTCCCAGACCCCCAAGTGAAATACGGCCCTTCCGCCTAGCTTGGTTAAGTAAAGTGTGTGGAGAAATGCGAGGGACTCTTAGTAATTTGCCTTTAAAGAGATTTTGCGCTGCTATTCACCGCTTCGGGCTAATCTCTCTTTGTGATACGTAACAATGCGGTGCCAAATGAGGAGGAAATGTCAGGTTATGTTTCAGAGCCGGCCTCCTTCCCACCCTCCATCTGTAGTAATGGCCTCGGCTCATTGGAACATATGTTGCCTGTTGCACACACACCATCTGTTCACCTCGACTGATGAAGTGATCCTGTTGCCACGGCGATCAGGCCATTCAGTGAACGGACCCTGGAAAGAGTTTCCTTTTCCCCCTCTTCATGTGTGTGTGTGTGCGCAGAGGAACGCGTCGCACTGCAAGGTCATGTAAAGGTTTGTTGTTGTTGACCTGTGTGTTTTGCGCCAATCGAACTGACCCCTCTTGAGTCAGTGAGCAGCACTTGAGGCAACCAAACAAACATCCGCATCAAATGTTTCCATTTTGCAACAGTCGCTTTTATTTTGCATTTTTACTGCTTAAAGGAGTAGTTCACTTTTTAAAAAAAAAACTTTTGCTGATAATTTAATCACCCCCATGTCATCCAAGATTTCTTTAGTTGAAAAGAAATTAAGGTTTTTGATGAAAACAGTCCAGGATTTTCTCCATATAATGTATTCCATTGGGAACCAAACAGTTCAAGGTCCAAATGAGAGTTTCAGTGCAGCTTCAAAGGACTTTAAGCAATTTGAAAAATAATATTATTTAACAACATTTACCTTCATTTATATTTACAAAACATTTTAATAAATGAAAAGGGAATTACAATGGGCGTACTGGTTCACAAAAATCAATCAAACTCTTAAAGGGACAGTTCACCTCAAAATAAAAATGTTGTCATCATTTACTCACCCTCATGTTGTTTCAAACCTGTATGAGTTTCTTTATTCTGAGAATATTTGTTACCAAATAGTTTAAACCCCATTGGCTTCTATAGTAGTCTTTCTGGTCAACTCTTTGGTTAATAGCTTAATAAAACGTAATGGTTTTCCTAGTGTCAACCACTAATAACGATACTAAAGCTGTACAAACCTGCTGGGAAAATGTTTTCATAAGTTTATCAGATCTTCTTTTGTGTTAAACAGAAGACAGAAGCTCATATGGGTTGGAACAACTTTGAGGGTGAGTAAATGATAAAATGTTCATTTCTGGGTGATTTTTAATGTCAAGTGAAAGTAAATAATGACATTTCTGCTATAATTTGCTAATCTTAAAGGCTTAGTTCACTTTAAAAAAAACTTTTGCTGATAATTTACTCACCCCCATGTCATCCAGTATGTCCATGTCTTTCTTTCTTCAGTTGAAAAGAAATTAAGGTTTTTGATGAAAACATTCCAGGTTTTTCTCCATATAATGGACTTCATTGGGAACCAAACGATTCAAGGTCCAAATGAGAGTTTCAGTGCAGCTTCAAAGGGCTTTAAACGACACCAATAAGGGTCTTACCTAGGGAAACGATCAGTCATTTAAAAAATAGATAAAAAGTTTAAGATTTATAAGGACATATGCTCGCCTTGCTCTGTTCTGTGATGAGCGTCGTGACTCTCCTGTTCAAACTCGTTCATCAAAATGAACAAATCTTTTTTGATTCATGACTCGAGGGGTCCTACATGACCCTTATTCATCGTCTGGTGTCGTTTTAAGCCCTTTGAAGCTATTGAAAAAAAAAGTTTTTTTGACAAACGGTTTCCACTTTTGATGTAATTTTCTTGCAATAAATATACTATTATACAAATTAAATATTCGCAATTGGTCATGAAAACTCGTGAGGCAGTCTGCCTTTTCAGACGCAGCCACATTTTTATAGCCTCGCGAGACCATCCTGATCTCGCGAGCTTTCAAGGTTTCACTCGCAGATCCATCTCATCTGGCGTAGTCAGGTTAACATTTTTTAACTGTAGTGCTAAGAGATTTAGTGAACCAACGGGGAGAATAAAGTCACTTTAATAGCTGTACAGAAATATTGTTCACAAATAAAACATACAAGAAATAAATATGTTTATGACATTTGAATTATATTTAAATACAGGTTAGTTTTAACAGCATCTGATATTAAATGTGCAAAAACCACACAATGCAAAATATGTAAATCATGTTAGTTGTGTACGCAAATTATAAATACACTGTATAAATGACAAATATAAACTGTGACCGCTTTTGATTCATTCCTTTGCAGCAATCTGTTCGAATGAATCGATTCGCGAAATTGAATTGAACTCATCCTATTAGAACATCGGCGCTGCCCTGTGATAAAACTTGCTTCGGTGTTGTTCCGGCTCTCTAAGTATTTTATTGGCTGCTGAATGTGAAGGGCACAAGTATCTCTGTTTTTGATTGGTTGGTAAAGATTTGGAGCCGATGTCAGGGGAGTGTCACTCCCTTTCAGGAAGTTGCAGTCTGTTGCGGTGAGAACATCCTGCACTGACTGACTGAATGAACTGAAACTGTGATTATCAGTATTCTTCCTCTGTATAACATTATACTTCGTATTTATTTTGTTGACATGCTTTTTTAAAGCGACGTTATTGTTATTTCTAGTTTGTTTGTTAAACAGTGTTTAAACCATTAAATGAATGACAGGAACTTTACATTGCTCTCTTCTATCATCAGGATTATTCCTTCTGAAACTTGTTACATGACAATTTAATAATGGCTCCAAAGAAATACACACTACCCCGTCCACTTCCAGACGGATGCATTTTAACAGATTCAGAAAAGAAAAATTGGCGCATCGGCAAAATCATTGGAAAAGGTGGTTTTGGACTGATCTACTTGGGTAATGACTTTATATTCTGTGTTAAAGTGAAACGCCTTCATCATTTCACTTTCAGTTGACTTCATTTCATTATCTATTGCACTAGACATGGTGGCACAAGAGTGAACATTTACATTGCTAATGCGCCTTGAATTTTTAAATGATGTGCTTTTTTTGTTCAATTTATTAAGTTTACAGTAGTGTTATTTTTTACTGTTTAAAATTATGGATACATATATTTTTTGTTTTTGTTTACATTTTTACAGCCTCTCGGGATGTTAATGTCCCTGTTCAAGATGACACTGATTTTGTGATCAAAGTGGTAAGAAATATATTGAAACAGTTTGATGAGATATCACCCAATACACTGGCTAAGTGTCAACAACTTCTATATACATTTTCAGGAATATCATGAAAATGGACCTTTATTTTCAGAATTGAAATTTTACCAACGAGCAGCAAAGCAAGATACTAGTAAGATTCTTTTTCTTTTTTTCTCCCACCTTAATTCTCTCCATATTATGTAATGTAATTCTATTGTAATGCAAGACTTTAATTTTAAAGAATGACTGTAACACACTGTACATCTGTAAACAGAAACACTGATTTTATTATTGCCAAAGGATGTAGAAACATGTGCGTATTTGGAGTTGTGTTGAATGAAAATATTGAAGACCCCTCATCTTCATCTGAGAGTTCTCAAACATGAAGTGCATGTCACTGATGAAGTGGCTATAGATGTAAATCAGCCTGGCTGGGCGAATTAATAAACCAAAGCAAACATGCACCTCTGTGGTCGTTAGTGCAATCCCAGCTTGTTTGAGCTCTAATTGAGAGAGAGTGACCAAATTGCTGATAATGATGCTGGTTTCTCCAAAGGGCCCCTGACCACCTGTCAGTCTGGTGCACAGCCAGTCAAGACAGATTTCCCTTCCAGCTAGGCTGGAGGAAGTCCTTCTTTATCAGTGTTTGAGTGATGCGTATATGTTTATAAATTGTGCAAATGTATAAAATGGCTAAAACATTTTAAAACTCTAATATCACAGTGAACAAATGGAAGAAGTCTAAAGACAAAGAGTTTTTGGGGATCCCAACTTACTGGGGGTCTGGACTGGCTGAAAATAACGGGACAAGGTATGGGGCTTCAGTTTGACTAGGGTTGGCCATAAATGACCACCATGAAATGAGTAATGCATTTCACTGTAGTGTTATATATATATAACATACTGTCATACCGCCCTGCCCAAAATTTGACATTAAGGTCAAAAACATTAATTTCACTCATTCACTTTTTTGTTTCTGTATTCTTTTGTTTCAATTGTATATTTAAGTCCATTTAAATGTTGTTGTCTGGTTGTATAGGTACAGGTTTATGGTGATGGATCGGCTGGGCACGGACCTGCATAAGGTGTTAATGGAGAATGGTGGACAGCTGAGGAAACCCATCGTGCTACAGTTGGGTGTCCTCATGGTGAGACTCAGCTGAACTTTGTTCAACATTTAGTTAGAGCTGCTTGCCAGTGTTACTTTAGTAAGATTTATGTACTATGGTTGTGTGCTTGTTTTTTCCCCCCTTCTATATAGCTTAAATTTATTTATTAGTCATTTTAAACTTACCGGTACACTTATTTTTCTTCCCCACATAGCTTCAATATAACATTTTTAATTTTCATTTAAGTTTTTAAAAGTTTTTCATTCAATATTTGTATTTTATTCTATTTCAGCTTTATTTCAATTAACAAAAGCGATAACTAAATTGCTACAATGTTTAAACCTTCTATAATCGTGACCATTGAATATGCGAACTCAGTTAAGGTTTGATTAGACATGGTAAGTGTGACAAGGCAACATTATTTCCAGTATTACATAATATGGTGTTTTTTTTTTTTTTTAATAAGCTTTTGTTGCATTTTCTGGGAGTCCGGCTGCCTTGCATCCAGCTCATCTGCCTGTAGGTCATTATGAGGTTACTAAATTATTCATGTTAACCTCTCTGTCACTTTGCCCTTAACAGCTGGATGTGCTGGAATATATTCATGACAATGAGTACGTCCATGCTGACATTAAGGCTGCCAATCTCTTATTGGGACACAAAGATCCAAGCAAGGTGAGTTTGAATGCACATTACCTCAATCAATAAGGGATATCTTGAAGGATTGGTTATCTTTTTGGGTTACACCTAATATTAGGTGTCTTTGCTCTGATTTGTTGATGTAAGTACATAGTAGTTAATTTAATTACTGTTATTTACTAAACACTCTTTTTAAGGTGGAATACGGGTAAGGTTAGGGACATGTTAGGTGGTATAGACAGTTTTAAATGTGGATTAAGGGGTAAAAGAAGGGTCAACAGTGTAATTATACTGTAGATGTAACTACAGAAATTAACTTCAGCTGTACTTGTAGGTGTTTTTTTAAATACAAGTACAATGTAAAAACATATGTACTAGGGCTGTCAAAATATTAAAAAATGCTATCAATCACTTATCGTGAAATTAAGCGTACATTATTGATCTTGTTAAAAGCGTTTACTTTGTCACCATTTGCTGTATCCAGCAAAGTAAACTATTAGATTAAAGGGTGATTCTCACAAAACGATTTTCTGCAAGCCTTTATCTGCATTATATAGCCCTACCATGTACACAATACGTGCATGCATTGTATCAACTGATTGTTAGTACATAGTAGGTAAAGACACATAATATAAAGTGGGACCTCATTTTGTGTGGCACATAATTGAATAAGAATGTTTGTATTATTTCCATTGATCGTCTACAAAGATGGCCAGCCAGCATTGATGACATTTGCAACTTAAGTGTAATAGAGTATAATCAATTAAAGTCTCAGTCTGCTGTCATAACTTGACCCCATTTCCCTCTGCTTTGCACTAAAATACCATATACAGTAGGAGAGATTCAGTTTGAAAGAAAATGTCTTTGGGATGATTTATGCTGACTTTATCTTTTGCAGGTGTACTTGGCTGACTATGGACTATCATACAGATACTGTCCTAATGGAGAGCATAAAGAGTACAAAGAGAACCCCAAGAAAGGACACAATGGCACTATTGAGTATACAAGCATTGACGCTCACAAAGGAGTAGGTAATGTGAATTCTGTCATTTATTTTATCGTTTTAAACCACGCTGAGGTATCACCGAGATAGAAACATATTCCATTATGCACAAATGTGTTTCCCAGTTAAGTCAACATAAACTGCCATTTGCTACCCATGTTACTGAAATATTTGCATGTATATAAGTGAAACTGAATATTCAGTGAGAAAAAAAGGATAGTTTACATTTCATATTAACGTTAAAGTATGAGGTTCATCAAAAAGTATGAATTCACTATCCAGTTTACTCGCCTTATAATGGGGTCTGTTTATGTGGCTGGGACTTGTCTGTATCATGTCCTCAACTTTGGGTCACGCTATTGGAAACACATTAACTCGTAAATTGTGTACAGTCCTTTTTATTGGATATTGATTGTTCTATCCATGCTTACTTGGGCAGACTTAATTCAAGAAATCCATAATTAGTCAAAGTCATAACCTGCATCTTGTATGCATTTACTATTAATTAAAGCTTTGATGTTTTGTTGAACTGGGACTCAAAGCCAATATCTCTGCCTGTGTTGGCCATAGGATATTACAGGAGTTCAATACCGAATACACTGTGGTAAAGCTTGCTAATAGGCATGTTTCTGTTCATTTTTAAAGCACATGGAGAAAAGACAAGATGCCCAGTCAGCAGAAATTGTTCTGAATTTTTTTAAAAGTTTATTTGTTTATTAAATATGTTGAACACAATAATATTTTAAATTTATTCATTTATTTAATTAGAGTTTGAGTTAGGGTTACGCGATTAATCGAAAGAGAGTTTGGACTCCTTGTCCAATTTAATTTTGGCTTCCAACGAATTACGTGATTACAATATTGACCAAAATCAGCATGATTATGATTTTTTTTTTTTTGTTGTGTACCATAATTGGGGAGCCCTAATTTGTGTAGCTGTTTTTAATAAAACAAATTTTTGAACTTGTTAATATTTTATTTTTGGAAATTACATGTTTTTTTTTTTTTTTAAATAATCATCATGCCTATTGTTCTGACTTTATATAAATAGGGCTGCATACATCAAAATGTAAAGCTGCATTTATCTTTTTTTATAACTTTTAAGGGGATTCTCACATTTGGGGGTACATGGCTTAAAAAAGTTTGAAAACAACTGGCATGACAAACCAGAGGTTTTTACTCTATGTGGATTGAAACCTTCTCCCTCCAAATTTTTCTTTAACGGTATGGTGGTTTCATAGCATTGGGATGGATTTATATGTGGAGGATGAATGTGTGGGAATGCATCTGTGTATTTCTATTTAGATATAAAAGGGGAAAAAGTGCATGAATCTCAGTAGCTCATAACGTGGACCCTGTAAAACACATTGTCTGATACATCAGAAAGTAAATCAAGCTCAGGTTCAGACCAAGGTCTGGCTGCTTTTAGACCATGTCCTTACCTGAAACAATTTGTTAACGTTTCATGTACAAGATTCTACATATGGTCCTGATTCCGTCTTTCTGCTCTGTAAATGTATGGCCAGTTGTACTTTGTAAATCACACTGCATATGGCAAGTGATATAACATTTGAGTTTATAAAAACACCTAACCACTGACACACCAACTTGAGAGTTCAATGTCCTGATCCACTCCCAAAGCTAAACTCAAAGCAACAAGGCTGTAAATTTGACAAACCTCGTTTGAGCCGCTATTAAACATTCCGCAGCCGAGCCGACATCACTGCACTAGACGTCTTGACGGAGGACACTGACAGCTGTTGTGTAGGTCATTAGCACGGACTGCCCTGTAGATGAATGGAGATTGCAGAGTGTTTCTTTTCTTTTGGCCCCTGGCACCCCATGTAGATGTTGATTTGTAACCATGGTGAGGAGTGCAGAGACGGGCACTTCGTGTCCCACTGAAGCCTTTGCTAAAGGCCTAATTATCACCTGTAGGGTTGAATTGAGCTGGCTGAAATTCAGGAGGAGAGGTTCAAGAGTTTGACATGGCGCTTTGGATAATCACAATAACAATAGGCCATAATTATGAACAACAGCTTCTATCTGATGGAAGGTGTTGTGCTCTGCCTAGAATGCATCGTTCTTGTGGATCGGCCTTTGTATAAGTGAATCGGTGTCAGGACTAGAGCAGGCAGCCCACCCCTTCCCCTCCATATTACAGAGTGGTGCTAAATGTTTACAGAGATGGTCTTATTTTGTGCACTTTGGTCCCTAATCATAGTACCCTTTTTACATGGCACTTAAGAGGCATTTTTTCCAAGGTCATCTGTAAGGGATGTTAAAATCTTTTCTATTAAATTGTGTGTTTGCTAAATTAGTTTGGTCAAGGTTGAAGAAAAATAAAGAAAACCTATATACGTGGCCTAATGGTGTTGCTGGCTAGCGGGCTGGGAGGCTGACTCTGTAATAGGCATGGCAGGATCAATGATGGTCATGGATTTAGGCAGAGATTTTCCCTTTTGATGAATGCAGTCAATAGGTAATTTCTCAGGAGATGGACTGCAGTTACAGTATTGAGTTAATACACTCTCTAGGCACGAACAAATGATGCGCCTTAATTTATCCTTATTGATGAAGTTGGAGCTTTTCATGAAGGGACAGGCTTAACTGGAGGTTCACTCCCATATTCGAGTGGAACTGACAAAACCATCCCATGCAGATTTAAATGTAGCAAAACGTAATTCATTGAGGGTCCTTAGTTTTAAGTCAACTCGTAATTGGTTTAATAGCTGGGATCCGACTGCTGTCTGTTTGGTTGGCGTAAGACTAATCAGTTGGTTGAAGTGAGGCCGTTTCACACTCAGTGCTCATAAGCTGAAACTAGACTGGGATTTATTCCCATTTTGAAGACTGAAACCCCTTGTACTTATTCCAAAAGTATCTCTTCTGCTCCCAAAGGTTAATAACAGTAGCATAGAGTTTTTATTTTATTTTTTAAACATCTTTTATTGTTTTGTTCTCATGGGCTCCGCGCAAAACAGACATGCACACTGTGACCAGTGTAGTCTGACTTTTGTGAGCTGCTTCATTTTAGTGAATCAAAAAGTTTTGCCTGATTCCTGCAACCAGTGACTCTTATGAGCCTTCTCTTTTTAGTGGATCAAAAAGATACAGAATCCATTGTGTAGCCCAATTTCTGAAATGAAGCATGATTTCTGAAACAACTGACTCTTAACCGTTTAGTGTAGCCCGCTATCCCTTTGAAAGCTTCAATTTCCATTGTTGGTGTTTTGAGTCCTTCCATGTAATAGATAGTTAAAGAAGATGAGATACTGATTTGAATCAATCTTAAAACACTGCCCAGTATTAGATATGTAAAAATATGTACAGAACTTTCAATATTTGAATCGAATTTAATCAAATAAAGAGCTTGTGAAACAGAATCAAACTGATTTGGGAAATCGTATCGATTCCTATCCCAGGGTAGAGGTAGAGTCTTTATTGGGATATTAAACATATGTTAGAATAATAAAAGACGAAGTGGCCTTGTAAGACGTTTTTAGAATGCTAAAGTCATTTACACTAGATGGCAGTTTTGTAATGTGTTACGGCCGAGGTGGAGATGGAGGCGGTCTAAGGAGCACATACAAACACTCTCAGACTCTTCTCTTAAGGCCAGCAGAGACCCCACGGAATCCAGAAACATGTGGAAACTATTTGGGCCCAGACATTTATTTCTTTGTTTTACTGCTTGGCTCTCTGTCGGAGAGAGTGTCGGGCTGGGCCACAGGCTGTCTGGATCATGTCAGAGGCCGTCAGGATCAGGTTCCTGGACGAGTCGCCAGACCAGACAAAGAAGGAGGGAGTGTGAGAGAGATGCGAGGAGCGCTGGTGGGAGGAAACTGACCTATTCTTTCAACTCTCAGCCCCTCTAAGAAAAGCCCCGTTAGCCTGTGAGGCAGGCCAGGGCACCAGCTGAGAAAACAAAATACTCCTCTCCATCACCCCTCCTCCTTCGCCTTTTTTATAGGGGCATATTTCAGCAGCCAATGGACGGGTCATTCAATCAAAGAGTTTTAACTCTCTTCTCAACCAACACTTAACTTCTTTTCCTTATCTTCGCTTTCTCTAACAGCCCCATCCAGACGAGGGGACTTGGAGGTGTTGGGCTACTGCTTGCTTCACTGGCAGTGTGGAACTCTTCCCTGGCTCTCATCTCTTAGGAACCCTGCTGAGGTCCAGGAGGCCAAGGCCAAGTACGTTCCCCTTTCCACCATAGGTCTAATTATGTACAGTGGCTGCTGATCAGAGGCTTTCTGTGCTTATTCAGCCTGAATTATTCACTCGACTGCTTTATTAAAGCCTTAAAACTAAAAAAGGTGTATAAGGCCACATATTTTCTTTCTTGTCTGGAAATTTAAGCAGTGGAGCACACGCTTCAAAAGGATCTGCGGATCATTAGAAGCGAGAATGAAGTTCTTCAGAGTGAAATTTGAAACGGATATTGTGTGATTCTATGAGTCGAAAAGCAAAGAGGTGTTTTTAGATGCATTTTTGCAACAGGATCTCTGTTTAACCCACTCTTTATCATCTCTTGACCACAGGCTGATGTCCAACCTGCCAGATTCTGTCCTGAACGTGTCCATTTCCGGCTCCAGCACGGGTAGGTGCACGTGAGTGTGCAGGCCATTTGCTTTGATCAACAAGGTATGGGGCAGGGACTTAGATTCCTCGCCATCCCCACGAGCACAATCTCCTTGCCTCTCCTTCATCAACGGATTCTACTGTCCCTGCAGTATCTTTCCCTCCTCCACAGGGAGCGAGGGCACGTGCGTCTTCTGAAAAGGGGCTTTGTGATCTATGATTATGATGAGGCCTTATTCTCCCAACCTTGAGAGGCTGGCTACAGCTGGACCAGAAAGATAAGACCTCTAACATGCATCAAGGCTGCGCTTGTGGTATACATTCAGCTAGGCTGCCACAAAGAGAACGCGCACTGGCTTAACACTGCATCCAGCATATTTATTACAGTGAAGAATGGAAGGTGCCCATATTAGACACACATTTGTGTTCTTGTATGAACGGAGAGGCCCCTCTACATTGTGCTCCTGCCACCGTCCATTTGTTAGGAAGATGTGGTTTTTGTTTCCTTGGGAATGAAAATGAAGTCGGCAAACGCAGGTTGTCACTTGGCCGGACATTTGCGAGTGTGTTCAGTAAGCATCTAGGTCAACAGCAGGATGCATTAACATAAAACATGCAGACCATCTCAGTTGGTGTTTATCTGCAAATTATGCAAAGACTCAACCACTGTAGCCCTCACTTGTGTAGTTTCCAAAAAAGGACACATTTGGGATGCTCTACATCAAGGATATTCAGTTAAAGTTCCAAGAGGTGCGGTCTCTAGATTTCCTTCCCACTGGACAATTTTTCTTTGGAATGGTTATAAATTTCCATCTGGGTGGCAGAAGTACTTTGTAAAACATAAAAAAATCCCAAACAGTCAAAATAGTCATCATAGATGAGTATATTGGGATCTACAAGCCAGTGGTGTCTGAGAAGTTTTCACAGAAAAACAAATTCATCAGTTGAGCCCAATTGGGTTTTCCTCTTGAATTTTTACATTTTTCTTAAAATAAGTGTCTACTGAAAACAAGCAATGTACATATGAACAATGAACAAAACGCCCCGTCATCACTTGCAGAAAACAAAATTAACTAGTAATTTAAAAGTTTTAGTTGTCTTTCCTTGCCATCTACACAATATTTTTCCAATTACAGTTTGTAACTAAGGTAACTGTTCCTTCAAGCAAGGGAGATCAAAAAACTAACTACAATGTACTCACACAAAAGAAAAAAAAGATTTATTGACAAATAAACTAATATAACAATTATATATATATTATCATATGGTAAATGGTAAATGGACTGCATTTAGATAGCGCCTTCATAGACCTAATGGCCACCAAAGCGCTTTACATTTTGCCTCACATTCACCCATTCACACACTCATTCATACACCGACGTAAAATACATCATAGAAAATACGTTGTAGAACAAAAACTCATCCCCCCTCCAATGATATTAATAACCAGCCAACCCTCTATAAACCACAATACAATCCCAACTTTGTCACACAGAACCATTAAAAATAAAGAGTAAATTACACAAATAACCCCAAAATCATATTACATAAAAGTATACCAAACTCAAATATACTCCAAACCAAAAATTAATTACATTGCAAACTTAAGTCTCATGCAAAACAATAGTTCATGTGTTTTAAACCATCAATACACTGAACAAAATTTCTAAATGCAAGTTTTTTGTTTGCCTCCATTTTCATGAGCTGAACTCAAAGATCTTAAGACTTTTTCTATGTACACAAAAGGCCCATTTCTCTCAAATATTGTTCACAAATCGGTCTATATCTGTGTTAGTGAGCACTTCTCCTTTGCCGAGTCAATACATTCACCTCACAGGTGTGGCATATCAATATGATAATTAGACAGCATTATTGCACAGGTGTGCCGTAGGCTGGCCACAATATAATTTTTTTTTCTCTTGTCATTTTCTGCAGTTTTTCCAAAATAATTAATCTATTTTGCTGTTCACTGTTTTTGCTACTGTTTTGTTAAACTAACTAAGTCATCTGTTGCTCTAAATGTGGTGAATTAGAGTCTTTAGCAGGTTTTAGTTGATACAAATATTTAAGATATAGAGCCGAAAGACCCTTACGGCAAATTGACGCACAGCTCACTTTAAATTGTAGAAACGGTAAAATGGTGCTACTGTTGTAATTATGTCTCATGGAACAGACAGTGAGGGCCCCATGCTCTACATGATGAGGGGTTTCGAAGAAAGTTTCCTGCTTAACATTGGACTTAGCATTGGAAGAATTACAGTACACCAACCAATTGAGTTGTATGGATTCATTTCATGATACTTGAAAGTTTTGGACCCCATTAACTTTTATTGTTTGAACAATGACAACTGAATTTTGGTGAACTATACCTTTAAGTTTAGCATATTCAGATGTCTTTCCTTCTGACCCCTTGCAGAAATAGCCAGGTTCCTGTCCAGCGTGAAAAACCTTGGCTATAATGAAAAGCCAGACTACCAGGCCTTCAAAAAGATTCTTTCAGCGGCCGGGCCACTGGGCCCATTGGACTTCTCCAGGCCAAGAGCGTTCGAGGTGGCCAGGCCAACCACACAAAGGGTGAGTGTGAGATGCTTTGGCACAGCAGCCCGGTAGTCTTAATAGAGACCATATGAGCTGGGGCTGGAGCATTCAGAGCAGCCTGTGGGCTGCGGCAGATTTATCTGTCTGGGAGAGAGAAGGAGATGCTCAGGTTTGGGAACCCTCTTCTGACCCTTTCCCAGCTACACTGACTCCCACTCCTGCTCAGAGCCGTCTGACTGGCCTATTGGCCGCGTTGGAGTTGGACTGAAGTGATGTGAACGTGAAAAAAAAGAGATTTACACAGTGGTGACAGACTCAGAGTTACCGAAGGTTCTTAGCCGGGGGCCACAGCTCAATGCAGTGTCAAAACCATACAAGAGAGCTTTTTAATTAAAGCGCTCTTATTTATTGCAATCACATGGACACTTATATTTTAACGTCTTTATGCGCATTCAGAATCAAACTGCGTAAAATACACCACACTGAATTCCTGCACTCTATTACGCTGGCGAGAGACAAGAAGGGCACTTTTCCTCTTTAAATGGAATGAGCCGGTGAATCTTGACCGTGGTGTCGTAGGTTAACCTTTGGTGACCTTGCCAAAAGGCTTATTGGCTCTCAAGAGGTCTGGAGTGGAGAGACCTTAATTTCTCTGGAATCACTTCACAGTTGATCACTGCCAACTTGAACCGCTGAACTTTACGAACACCCGAGCAACCCAATTTGGGGCTGTTGAATACACACATTTTGCAGGGGCCAAAAGATCAGCAGTTAGAATTGCCTCTCATTTTTATGTGGAGCTGTCCAGCAATTTGATCTGTGGCTCAATAGAGAAGGCTCAATGGAAGAAGGGTTGGTAAATACCCTCAGTGCTTAGGGTGTCAGTTACTCTCCTTGTGTCCCTGATATTGAAACCACTCTGCATAATGTTGACCCCCTGCAGAAAAACATCTCAGTTCTACAGTTTTAGATTGACCTTAGCATTGTCAAGTGTTTTATAAATAAAGCATGAATCATACAAATGATGATTTAAATAATGTAAAACATGTGCACATTATTGAACTAGACAATAGTGTAAAAAATGTTTGAAGCACAGCGCAAACAGAAATTACTTTCAAACCAAGTGGCTTTCCGTTGATCAAGGGCAAATTGCCTTTACCAATGTGAACCCGATGCGAAATCTGCATTTGGAAAAATTTTGCCCTTTACAGATTTCCAGATCACCTGCATTCCTATTGAAATCACAGGATTTTGCCCATAAAAATTTGGCGAACAGTGGTAAAGTGGTAAATGTGAACACACCTTTGCTTGTGTACTAGAAATAATGGCAAATTGTGACATTGTGGGAAATTAAGTGTTGGTCCACCCTGGTCCATAAAATGAAAGCAAACCAATTATAGTGAAATATATAAATGAAATAGGATACAATTCGAGTTTCAGTGTTGGGCAACATCTAGTCATTCATTGGTTCCCCCTGACTCAGCTGTAAGAGCTTCCTTGGTGCACTTGACTACTGTTTAACCCAAGAATGTGTTTCCCTGAGTTGGATATTAGGTCATAGTTCTGTTAAAGAAGTCTACAGGATAATGTGTGTTGATGTTGCTAAAACCAGATTGGGGCTGCCAATTCAGTGTAGCGGAATTGATCGTTCCTTTAGTGTGAACATTGGTGTTCTTTTTTGGTTGCATTGAAATTTATTTAGATGTTTTACATGTATGGAGAGTTCTTCCAAAGCAGTGTGTGCAGAGTCTTTTTCCTCTGACCTTGGCCACCCTAACTTTAGCACACATGGAAAGCATCACTGTCAACAGCAAGGGCATTAAGATTTGAATCCCCCTTTCTTTGTAGTTGGATTTTTCTCTGTGGTTCTGTTCATCTCCTTCTAGTCGATGTAGTTTCAGTTCCTTTGAATAAAAGCTAAAACAACACCATCAATGTCCCCCTCGTGTCTCAGCTCTCCTGAAACCACGTCAGGCACCGTGAGGCCAGCAGCTCCTCGTGTCACTCCAACACTCCTGGAGTTTATTTTGCCTACAGCTGACCTCGCTGGTGATCTGTGGCCAAATTTAGTTTGGACAGTTGCCACCTTAGGGAGAGCAGTAGATGTCATTAATCAGGGCAGGTTCTCTCCTCTCAGGATCCAGGTCAGGGAGGGAGCATTATTGCTCTTTTGACTCTCAGAGACGAAAGCAAGTAAATTCCCGTCATCTAATTTAACTTAACCTCCCACAGGCTGCAAGCCAACCCAAGACTACCGACAAAAAAACATCCAGATCAAAGCATGTGGTGTCAGAAGAGGAAGATGATGAGGAAGAGTTGGGTGGGTCCACACCAAACAAAGTCTGGAGCAAGACCAAACGAGAGACACACAAGCAGGTATAATTCAAAAAACAACGAAATATTGGTTCTTGTCGGCTAGATGATGTGGGGTGCATTTTTGTAAAGGTTTGGTCAATTTTGTTTTACTGAAAAATAGATTGTTTTACTATAAATTCTATTATTTTACTTTTAAATATTATTTCTGACAAAAAATATACATCTCTACTGTCTAAAAGCTAAATCACATAAATTAAAACACCTAAAATATCACACTACAAAAATAACATAAGAAATCAAATTGGAAGATGTTTCTGTTTATACATTGTGTGAAAACGACTGCATTTTTTGTACAATATTTTTAAAACACCAGTATACTTTTCATTATTTTTTGATAAATAGAAACAAAAATAGAGATTATATGAATAAATAGAAATATCATGACAATCCTGACTGTGTTTGATGGACACGAGTCAAAAATCATGAGCTGGAGGATCATGAGCACCTGATG
>JAOTRC010000011.1:3978823-3993070 GCA_027497675.1 Cyprinella lutrensis | reverse complement strand
AAAATTGCTTAAATCACCTTTCTTTCCCATTCTGACATTCAGTTTGGAGTTCAGGAGTTTGTCTTGACCAGGACCACCCCTAAATGCATTAAACCAACTGCCATTGGTTGATTAGATAATTGCATTAATGAGAAATTGAACAGGTGTCCCTAATAATCCTTTAGGTGAGTGTATATATGGTATATACTGTATGAAAGATTATCCAATTTTTAATCCTGCTTTCTTGTGAAATAAAGTGCAAAAAACATCACATTTATAATGCATGATCCTGCATCCACTTAGAAGTTTCCATTGTTGTATTTCTCCTGCCAAGGATGATAATGTTGACGTCTTATTTTCTCATGCTGTCTGTTATCCATCCTCTATTATAGGCTTGGAAGGCAGACAAAAGAATCACATCAAGTAATTTTAGTGAATGAGGGAGGGGGAAAGTCTTTGTGGTGTATAATAAGTGTTCTGGCTCCCATTGTGTGAAGCATCTGCACCTCCTAAAAATAGCGTTCAGTTTCACGGTCGCATTTGTGCCAGCGCCGCAGCACCTCCAGGTCATGGCTATCTGTCTGAGACATACGGGACAACCGAGAAAACACTAATTACAGCTCCCTGTGATGTCTTCCAAGCGCTCGACTATAAGGAAAGTAGGACAGATGCAAAGAAAAGTCATTGCACATGAATAAAGATGCTCTGATAACGACAGAATACAATTTAAATAAATCGGGTATGAAACTCTTCACCTCCAGGAAATGTTTCACTTTCTTTCATTCACTTCTATGAGGCCCAAACATATGAAGACCTTGTAAAAGACACACTGCTTTAGGTAATTTACAGGTATGATCTGTTCAGATTACTGATAGTGCTGATTGAAGCTGCTTGTTTTGCGTCGGTGGCAGAAGCAAGACAGGTTATTTATGTTTATATGAGGCAGCTTCTCAGAATCCACTTGTCAGGGACAGCACTGTAAACAACACCAGTCAAATACAAGGCCCTGCAATATCACACACACTCAGGCAAGACTTCAAACAACACATAAATCACTGAAAAATTAGCATACATGCTTCTAACTTCAACTTCCAAAAGAGACAAATGTTCAGAGAAAGTGTGCACATTTCTGCAAAGTTAGCTGAGATCAGGTAAGGCCTTTTGCACATATAAGCAAAGGTGCACATAACTGATGCGCACGTGCGCATGCGCAGATAAACAAAACGTGGAAGGATGGGGTTTTGAGTAGACTTTTTCGGTGACAGGGACACGTTGTTGATTTGTCTCCATCTCTGGTAAGATAGCAGTCATGATGACAAGTGTGTAAGACTATATCAAGACAAATTTTGTGTAAGATAACTTCAGTCTCACCCATTCAGGGTGATTTTGTGGAGTTTGGGGTGGCAGAAAGGGTGCTTCTCTTATAACCTACAGCCACTATCTGACACTGCAAAAGAGGCTAGATGTGATTGTGCAGACTTCCTTTCTTTCTATTTTGCACAGAGACTTATGCATCGCAATCATTTGAAAATAGAAATCACGTTTTCGTTAAGTCTATTGTTATTGCTGTGAAAAGAACGTTGTTCAAACGTAATAATCAAAACAATTTAAAAATGGTTTAGTGTGGAAGTATTGCCATCTAGCGGCCACACGCTACTTTTGAGAGGTTTATTATTTTGAATATTTTACAAGAGTATTTAGCGGCCCCTAGTGTCATCTATGGGACTCATTAAACATTTACTGGTTTAACAATATAATTTTTATTTTATAGAACATTAGCATGTGTCTATCTTTTTCTATTGGACAAGAAAACATTCCAAGAGTGCTGGTAGACACTATAAACTGCTCATTCTGACAGTTTGATATTCAATATCCCCCATGAAACAATACTGAATATTTGGCTTAAAATGTTTATCAATTTTAATGTCACGTGGTTTTCTATGCATACATGTAAACCATAATGATTAGTACCTAAGAACAATGACAAATAAATGCATATCATTTTGCACTTGACAAATTCCCATACCCCAATTTTCTAAAGATAAGGGTGTTTACTTTTACTGGTAATATAATAATTAAATAAATCATGTATAAATAACATGATAAAATAAATAATTTGTTGAATATTTGTTTTTAGCAATTTTTATATTAGTTTTTTAGCTATACATGCGCTCTAAAAAATGCTGGGTTGTTTCAACACAATTTTGGGTCAAATATGGACAATTTTTTATATATGTTTATAAATGTAACCCAACAGCTATGGTTGTCCATATTTGACACAATAACTGGGTTAAATAACCCAGCATTTTTTAGAGTGTATGTATATGTTAGCTATAGGCTACATATATTGTTTATTTTTACAAAATAGTTACAAAATGTATTTATTTATTTATTATATAACAAATGTATATTTGTATGTAGGCTAATGTATGTTTTAAATGGGTGTATTTTGCCCCTTTGAGATCGATGAAGTTGTATTTTATAGCACAATCAACACAAGATGGCACTACAGAGAGCAGCTCATGCTCGTTGCTAGTCCAAAGAGACGAAACAAAACACATCCAAACACCAAACATTCTTTGCTGGGAGTGGCTGATTCATACTTTAACCAGTATACTTTCAAACCACATGTTACTACATGACATGCATCCTTTCACAGAGCATAAACAAACTGGGTTAATAAGGGATTTGTGTAAACAATGTGCATGAGAGAGCATTTACCTTCAGACATTGTATTACTAAATGAGCAATCCCTATTGTTTGCATTCGCATGCCATTGAATTTCCCATATGAGCAATTTCTTTGAAATTGTATAACTTAACGTACTATAATAATACACCTTTTGAGAGTAGTCTGAGAAAAAACTGTCAGTTTCAACTTACCAAACAACAAAACGAAAGTGTCAAAAGTTGCTCTTCTGCATTACAACCCACAACATGCGCGCACACACACACGCACAACACGTTTACATAATACACATATGCTTGCACATGTCAAAACAGGAACAGGTGTGTTGTACGTGAGACATGTGCACGCCTAAAGGGAGGAAGAAGACCCCTCTCATTCATTAGTGTATGTTTAGCTTACTCTGTACTCATGTCAGTGAGAGTGTAACAGAAAACATCATCATCCGATGACCAAACATGTTACGGCCCGGCCCTGCCCTGTTCTGCCCTTTTTATGACAACATGAGGGATATACTGTCCTCTGTGGTTAAATTTAAACTCACCATGTTTAATTTACCTTTCATTTCAAATCAGGGTACTTATAATTAAACTCTTGAACTGACCACTCAAATGTGTCACTCAAATTTCAGACTTTTCTTAAAAGGAACTTTGGCTTTGTCACAAAAACGTAATGAAATTGAGAGTAGTAAAAATGTAAAAGTTTTATACGGAAGACAATGTTGTCAAAACGATTCCCATTCACACAGATCTGCGAAAATGACTAAAAACACTGGCCATGTCCGAATCCACTTTTGCTAGTTTAACGTTGAGAAAAATGGTCTACGTGCCCAGCGCATGGTCTAAAAGGGTTGTCGGTATTCTCTTATTGAGTAATGGGTGTGTTTTTGGCGTAACGTGCAAAAAAAAAAAAAAACCAACAACAACCAGAGTGTAATTTCCAATTCCCTTAAAAAAACAAGTTGCGCTCTTTGGACAATGGCACAGTATTTCAGTTGCCTCAAAATAGCAACGCGCCCCCAACAATGTGCCTGAACACAACTGAAGACCAGCGAGGCCATAATCGCACAAATGGGCACAAATGCATTTGCTATTTAAACAAAGTGACACAGGACCTGAAAATGATAAATGCGTCAGGCTGAAACTAGCAAAAAAGATCTAAACTAGATTTACTGGAAATTGCAATGGAAGACGATTTCGATATTTAGATCTTCACAATGAAAGGTGAACTTTACAAAATCTCTGTGTAAACAATGAGTGACATACACGCACAAGAGATCACTTCCGGCGTGCTTGCGCAGATAGAAGCGCCCTCACCCTCAGATCACTTGGACGTGACTGTGATTACTTTACAAGAGGTAAAACGATATAAAAACTGTTAGTTTTCTCACACAAACCGCTCTTTTCATGTCTTAGGCCATCAATGTGTACTCACAATTACGAGTCATTAAATCATGTTTAATCTGGACTTCTCTGTGTTTGCTCTTTGAGGTGGTGACCATAGACCTGCATTATATGTCTGACAGACAAGAACAGTTTGACCTAAAAATATCAAAATTGAAAATACTGTGGAAACAAAGACACCTACATCTTGGATGCCCTTGAGGTAAGCTAAAACCTACCAAAAATGTATTTCAAAGTGAACTATCCCTTTAAGATATTAAGTATTGTTTTTTAAAAAAAATAATAACAATAATTCAAATAAAGTGAGTTCATGCTTAAAACAAGAAAAATCTGAAAAAATAAGCTTAATTCGAACACTATATATATATATGTGTGTGTGTGTGTGTGTTGGAATGTTGCGTAATCAATTGAAATTGAACTGAAGTGTTACTGTACCTGTTTGAGGACGTCTGATGCGGTCTGGTACGAGCAGTCGAAGATGACACAAAACTCTTTCCCCTTCTTCATCTCTTTAAGAAGCGGCCGGGCATCTTTACTTCCTATCGGTAACTGTCGGATTTTGATCTTGATGCTGTACCGCGACGGAGCCTTGATCAGCTCCTGAAGACGAATTAGCCCTAAAAATATTGCACAGACAAAAATCAGCAAAGATGATAAACACACACTATTATTCAAAAGATATTTTTAAAATAAATTGCTAGCGAATACATTACATTAGATTGATCAAAAGCGACAGAGGCCTTAATTCAAATACTCATTACATAAAAAAAGAAAAAGCAATGTCCTTTTGGTTTTTAATATTTTTTTAGCCCTGTAAAATTACAGTGAATCATATTCTAATCCTCTTAATAATGAAGAAATGTTATTTCAGCAAACAAATGATCCCAGATATGATCACTAAGTCAATATTAACCACAACAGTTTACACAAAAATGTCAAACTCAGAGCAGAAATGTGAATTAATTACATTTTTCATGAAACAACGAGATCCTAATAACCATCTGACACTCATGGGCTGGTTTATAAATATTAAAAACAAATTACACACACTGATATGATGATGACAGATGCATCTAATCCCTGAATATTTGAAAAAAGTTCATTATTCAGGATCATTTTAAATATATGTGGCCTTATTGGCATCCATTTCGGCGTCTCGCGCTCGTCATCCACTCAAAACGTAACGTTAATCAATTATTTGGCCGGCTCACAAGCCCAAACAAGTGTGTGCACGGTTTTTCTGTTGTTTTGTATCTGGTCTAGCTAGATCCGGAGATATCTGAGGACACGATTCTCCTGAGAAATGAAAGAATCTGAACAATAAAAGAATTGTTTTTCACCTGTCGCGTCCTCGTACACCACCGTCACGGCCTTCCACTTGTAGAACTGCACGATGTCCAGCACGGCGCGGCTGATGGAGGCGTAGTCTGGGTACAGGTTGATGTAGAAGCTGTCTTTGTTGTCCACAGACGGGTGTTTCCAGCGGGTCTGGATGTGAGGAACCTCCAGCGCGTTACAGATGGACTGGACCGCACTCACCGAAGAACTGTGGGACGGGCCGAACACCGCGGCCACACCGAGAGCCAGCTGATCACAGGCTGACAGCGAGACCAAGAGAACATCAGGGACTTTATTAACACACTGAGAAAACATGACCTCTAATTCAACTTAAAATGTTGAGTTCGGCTGCCTCAAATGTTTAAGTAGAATCAGACTGGCCGTACAAGTCATTTCAACTCATTTTATTTAAATCTTGCCTAATTAAAGGTTCCAAAAGGATTCCCAAAACATTCTTTTCTTAGTGTGAAGAACATTTTAGAATCTTTTCTCATTATAAAGAACCTTTTGTGCTTTGAAAAGATGACATGGATTTGAACGTACGGTTCTTTATGGAACTATTGATGGCAATAAAGAACATTTACTTTTAAGGGAGTTGAATCTTGTACAACTTTAAAAAGTTGAAATTAGTAAAGTAATGGAAAAAAAAACAAATATTGCAATATGCAATATCATTCCTATTATTTTTATAGTGTATATTCAAATGCAATTATATAAAATAAACTACTAATAGGTACACTGAAAAAAAATTGGTGTAAACAATTACCACTGAAATTTCTAGTGAACTTCAGCACAGGTGTTATTTTCATTTTCCTTTAATTCTGGTGTTATAACCGTTTTAAATTAGCTTTTGTTTTTAGTTTTCATGTTAATTTTAGTTGAACATTTTGTCATTTGGTTATGTGCATTTGTCATTTGACTACTTTCTTGTTTTTTTAAATACTGTTATTTAGGTTTAATTATTTTTACATCAGTTTTAGTTTTATTTAGTTTTAGTTTTAATTTATTTCCATTAAATGATTTAATAACTTTTTCAAAGCACCCTTTTTCTAATTCTAATTTATTTATTACTATGTAAGCTAATATTTATATTTTATTTAAGCTTTATTTTAATTTTTTAATGTCTTTAATAGTTTTAAGTTTTTCAACTGTAATAGTTATATGATTTATATGTTTTCAACAAATGTAATACAATTTGAAATTTTGAAATGTTAAAAACTGTAGTATTTTTTTAGAGTTGTCAAACGATTAATCGCATTCAAAATAAAAGTTTATGTTTACATAGTATATGTGGGTGCACTGTATATATATATATATATACTGTAAATAAATACACACACATGCTTGTATATATTTAAGATATATTTTCATGTATATACTGTAAAATATAAAATATAAATATTTTATATATAAATAATACTTTTTCTTAAATATACATGCATGCATGTGTCCCACATATATAATGTAAAAACAATCTTTTATTTTGGATGTGATTAATCGTTTGACAGCCCTTTTTTTTTTTTTTTTTTAACAATGTATATAATGATATCAGGATTTGCTTTGAGCTCTCTTTGCTACCATTCCTGTCGCTCAAATGGTAAAGCATGGTGCTTGCAACACCAAAGTCATGGGTTCGATTCCCAGGGAATGCCTGATCCGTGTTGCTTTGAATAAATGTGTCTGTCAAACATGTAAGTGTAAGAATCGCACCTCGTCTAGACGCCTCGAAGCTGTCGAATAGGTTGATTCTCTGGATGTCGTAGGTGAGGGTGGTGTTGGGCATTAAAGTCCTGTTTCTGTTAATGTTGGTTACAGCGAATTTGAAGGCAAGTTCCTCCACACTAATTGGTTCATTCTCAAGTGTCTCGAAAATCCCACCTGTACACACAGAAAAAGGAAAAATTGTTTGGTCAAAAAGGAAATTAGTAATCTCAAATCTCCTTTAGAGAGTCTCAAATGCATTTTATAGCTCTAATCGCCAACTATGTGTCTGTCAACTAAAAAGAATTTGAGTTTTTAGTCATGCTTCATTCAAGAAAATCGAAACATAGAAACCAATAAGGTAATGTACGTGTATGGTGAAGGTTACAATTCTGCAATTGAAACGATGAATACCCTAAGATAAGAGCCATGTCTCACAATTTCTGTTGTTCTCTCTCAGCACAAAACAGTTTATGAATTTTCAGTCATGACGTCTCTAATCCTTAAATGACCTTACATCTACACGACAACTACAGACAAACAAATACAAAATCTGCTTTAGTGCACAGCATACACACATATCTGTATAAGCTTAAATTATTATTAGTCAAACCTCAGAGATAATACAGTGGTGTGATGATAAATGCACAATATATAGGCTAAGCATTGATGACTATACACAAAAAAATTTTGCTTCCTCAGAGAACATTCAACATGCATGGACTTTTTCCATTTTTGGACAAAATGTTCTTTAGATTGAAAAAAAAAAATCTTTAGATTATTAAAATGTTCTTTTAATACTTTGAAGTACTGAAGTACTGAGTCTCAAGGTTCCATATTTTGTAACAGAAGTAATATTTGGACAGAAATTTATTTATTTGTTAATTCAATGGAATTTGTCATTTTTGGTATTACGCCAAAACAAAATCTCACGAGAACTTTTTTGTGATATCAACTTCAAATTTGGAACACAACTTGGGTAGATATATGGCTTTGATTTTATAGTAATTTTATAGGAAACAATATTTTGTAAAATATATATTTTATATAAAAGAAATATATATATATATCGCTGTGAGAAAAAAAAACACAAACCCTTGAGGAACTTTTATTTTACGTGTAAGAAAGCGAATTGCCCAGCATTTCAAATGAAGGTTTAACATTTCCATTCTTCAAACAAATTAAAGGTCAAACAATTACAATCCTTAAATATATTCTGTTCCTGAGATAACATGACAAACAGACCAGCCTCCAGTGAGAGTTCATGACTTGTATGTATGTTGATACACTGTAAAAAAATGTTTCCAAGATTTGTTATCACAACATTTTTTCTTTTGTCAAATCAACTTAAATAATTTATTTAGTTGAGATAACTTATTATATTGAGTTTCTGGTGATTAAATTAATCTCCCTCATTATATTAACTCACTTTTTCCAGTTCAATCGACTTAAAATTTCAAGGCAACCAGGTCACTTACTTTTTTAAGTTAAAACAACAATATTTTTTTCACAGTACACACACATTCGCTGTCCTAGTGACATAAAACATGGCCAAATTGTGGAAACACCTGTTAACTCACTGTAAAAAAAAATATATATATATTTTCAAGATTTGTTATCACAACATTTTTTCTTTTGTCAAATCAACTTAAATAATTTATAGTTCACATAACTTATTATTTTGAGTTTCTGATGATTAAATCAATCTCCTTCATTGCATTAACTCAATTTTTCCAGTTCAATCAACTTAAAATTTTAAGGCAACTTAATTTCGTAAGTTAAACCAACAATATTTTTTACAGACTTTGTCAAAACCCAGTATGAACCAGATCATTTTTGAAACGCACACTGACCTGAATCTTTGCTTAGTGTTTTCTCACGCTTCACTACAGCTGAGCTCACGTCACTAATGACAAATGCGATTTGCCACTTTTATCTAGTTACTTCCCAAGATTGATAACGACCACTTGAAATCAGTTATTTTGTCTGATTATAGGGTTAGCATTCAGGCTAATGGTCTGAAGTACCTCCCTTGCATCTGCTCCAACAATGGCCAAAGCCTGACTTTGTGTCTGCAGCATCAGGTGCTTCGGCTCTGACAGCTCGGGTGAAGCCATTTTGAGCGTTCACACCAATCAAGTGAGGGGATGCTCCCACACACCCAGAATCCCAGCGCACCCACACACACACACACACGACCATATTGTGCAAAGGAGATCCATCATCATGTGGTAACGGGAATCCCTTAAAATACGCCTCATTCCCGCTAGCTCACAGACAGTATTGCATTGGAGGTGGGGGTGCTAGGGTCATACTGTCCTGGGAAAGTTAAGTTCTCCATTTAAATCAACAAACGATGTGGCCTTCTGCCGAGTATATGAATGTGCCCGGTGGCAGATGGCAGTGTTTCATACCCATAGACTCGAGCAAACCCTAATCCCCGGGGGATCGCGCATTCCCGGGTCATCAGTTGTTCACATCAAGGAGAAAAAAGGGGAGAGAGAGAGAGGAACGCTCGTTCTCCCCCTCCCAAAGCCAACAAAATTATTTCAGGGCACTCCAGTAGAGATGTAAGCCTGATTGGGTGTCTATCCTCTCATTAGTCTGGGGGAAGCCTTATGAATAATGATGCCAGCTAATTATAAAAGACAGATAGTCCTATAGTGTGTGTTAGAAGAACTCCCTCAAACATCTCCAACTCATTTAGTTGCATTGGTTTCTAAGATGCCTGCTGATTTCTTTCATTGTTTGTTTAGGTGGGTGAGTCCCGCACCAGTCCCACGCTCCGGCCATGTGCGTGTGTTTGTACATATCAGCTGCTGCGGGCCAAACAAAGAGGCTCATGTGACTCAGCAGTTGAGGGAATAATGTTCCTCCCCCTCAGGCTCTATTGCTGAGAGACTTTCTCACACCTCTCCATCTGGACCGGCTTCTTTCGAAACGTCAATCACAGCAGGGACTCCCATTTTTCAGGCAGCTTTGGGGGATGACCCTCTCTGGGAGATTTGGTGAAAAGTCAGAGAGATTTCTGAGGGATGATCGCGTAGAAGTCGGCTTAACCTCGCCTAGATGCGCAGAAGGTTCATAAAAGTCATTTGACAAAAGGAGCTGTCAATCCTTAGAATTGACATTCTGTGTTGGGTTGTGTGTAAACTAAACAACAAAAACAAAGTAAAGGAAATGCACCCGGACGCGAGTCGGAATCATGTAAAAAGTCTGATCATTTAAAGCATAAATCCATTTCTAAATAATTCAATAGCCTAATAAAATGTGACTACTGTTTTGTGTGTACTATGCTTAGAATTTTACAAGGACCAACAAATGGAAATGAGCAAACGCCCTCTAGTGGTAAGGCTGTAGAAATGAGCGTGATGTTTTGTGTTTGAGCGCCCTCTGTCAATAACATCCAGAAGTGACACTTACGGGTCCCATAACTGACTATTATCAAAAATTATCCTGACCAGTGGAATGAGGATGAAATATGACAAAGTCAGTTTTTTTTTTATTAAAATCAAATAACATAACTAAAATAAAATGCTTCAGTAATCATGCTTATTTTCTTAAACCTAGAATATTATTTAATCCAGGTTACTGTAATTTTTTACAAATACACACTTTTTCAATTTCCTAAAATTTCAAATTTTCACAAATTCATTAAATTACATTTTTATAATTTTGCCTTTTTTCAACTCATAAACATAAAGTATTAAAACAAAGTTAATTGACTAACTTATAAGACTAGTCTTACCAGTTTATGCAATCGGCCCCTGAACCTACAAATGGAAGCCTCTCTTACCTTCAGTCGAAGTTATAATAATAATAATAATAATTAACTTTATTTGATATAGCGCATTTAAAGCAGCTTCTCGAGGCACTTTACACAATAAAAAATACTCAAAAAAAAAAATACACAGATAGAAATACACAGTGTAATACAACAACTACAAAGAACACACTGGAATACTAGTTAAAATCATCAAGAAAAAAAGCTAACCTAAAAAAATGAGTTTTTAGGTTAGATTTAAAAATGCTTTAAATTGCAGATTGGTATTTGATATCATATTTTAATTTATTATCATAATTATAAGCACATTGTAGCGCAAATAGTTTTACTGTTATTCATGGTCTTTGTTATTAATTTATGATTTACGTATAGCAACTAATGAATCAGAAGTCTTACACATTCAAAGCAAATAGTTCTTTTAGGCAAATAGATGCCTTTTGTTTTGTTTACACCTGATGATCCACTATGATGCTGTTTATGTATTAATAGCCATTTTGTGGTGGAATGCTTTCATTAGTGTTTGTTTGTTTGTGTGTGTGTGTGTGTGTGTGTGTGTGTGTGTGTGTGTGCGTGTGTTGTTCTGTTGTATTTCTTTGCTGTAATGTAGTGATTGTGATAGGTTAGGATAGTATACATCGTATACATTTTTTTTTTGCAGATAATGAGAAAATGTCATTGAATCTCAGATTGAAGAAATAATTTATTGTATAACTTTTAGCAAACAAAATGTGTCTCAACAATATAATAATATACTTGTAATTCATATGCTGTGTGGACTTAAATCATGGATAGGGTAGGACGGGTATAGTTGAGACACCTTAAATAACTTGCGTGCACAGCCAGCAAAAGTTGTGATTTTTGCTGTGCACATGCGTATTAGTGTCCTCTTTGATCGTGGGAAATTTGATCAATGGATGCATCTCCGATCCAAAGATATTTGGCAAAAGTTTTTTTTCTAAGGTAAGGTTCACTTCACCATGCACACTCCACAATGAATATCTTATTATCCTTATGTGACTGTTAAACGTAACTGGTATAATCACAAACATCTGTGCCCTAAAAACGAGCATATTTCATGGTATTGTGTTATGCATGGTCACTGCAAAATCTAGAGAAATGTTCGAGGTGACTGGTTAACACAAGTTCAAGATACATTCAAATGTTGTTCTAAAACATAAAATACATCATAGGCCTACCCTCTTGCAAGTGGCAAGTGATATTTTAAAGCTTTATTTAACTTGTCTTGAAAAGGTGTTTGCTAACAAGTGGGACTAGAAATAGATAATTGCATATGGGCCTATCATAAAAAATAAGAATTGCCCATTTTGATTTAATGATTACTATAATGATGTAATCTATGACAGAACGAATTCGAATTAGTAAATCTAAACGAATCTTTTTACCCAGCGATTCAGAAGATTCGAATCACTACGATGAATCAAAAATCCCCGCTTCTAATTGTTTGCAACATGCGCATGCGCGAACTCAGAATGGGCAGACTTCCTTTTCCGGTGTGCCTAAAGTCCGCCCTCTGTGAAATGGGTTTGCTGGTGGACTGTTGATTATGTTGACTCACACGTGTTAGAGGCTTTTCTATGTTTTAAAAGAGACTCAAATCGAATCAACATTTATTCCCCTTTGGGTTCAATGTGAGTTCTGTCAGTTTTGGACAGACTTATCTGGACTCTTCGCTCATCTGTGATTGTTCATTTAGAAACTCCAGCAGCATCACCAGTGTTAGCAGCCCGTCAGCTAACAGTAGTTAGCAGGGTAACATACCGGTTTATTCTCATCCAAGGGTCACTGCGCACTGAAATGTGACAAGAACCTAGTTTGCGCAGACGTATTACCTTCTTTAAAGTCAGCGAACTGGATTTGGAAGGATTTATTTTATAATACGAGCTTTTCTTTCACTAAACCTCATTGTGTACATCATGGGGGCTTACTTGTCTCAACCCAACACGGAGAAGAGCACAGGCAACGGCGGGGATAAAAACATCAGCTATGGGTACGCGGCCATGCAGGGCTGGCGAGTCTCCATGGAGGTAAAACACACTTTCACCGTTTCATTCACCCTGCTGCTTTTGCTATGTGGATTAATGATATTTAAAAAGGGGAACCTAAAGAGTACAGCCCTTACCAGGTGTAATAGGATGTTTATCTATGACAAGTATCACGATACTTGTTTCTATCTATGTTTTTCTATGATTCCTACAATTGAGAGTTAGTTCTGTTGTGTGTATGAGAGTGAGTGACGTGCGCGGTTTTTGGCGCCAGTGAGTTCAGAGTGACTCCCGCGTCCCGCCTCGAGCTCTTTCTAAAGGCTTGTTTTGTTTCCTAGGACGCGCACAACTGCATCCCAGAGTTGGATGATGAAACCGCTATGTTTGCGGTCTATGATGGTCATGGAGGTAAGCTGGTAACGTGCACGGTGTGTGTAAGCTTTCAAGGAGTGAGTTTACTAAAAAATGATTTACTCGCCCTCAAAGTCGTTCCAATCTCCTGTTCATTTATTTTAAAAATTATTTCATTGCAGCTTTGTTCCATATGCCTGTTCAAAGTGATTATTTCCTTTTAAACTAAGAAAAAGCATCATATATACATGAATTAGTCCATAAATGAGCATTTTTGAGGACTTGAAATCGCATACTTCCATACTATATAGTAACTAGGTGAAAAACAGTATCTGACAAAAGTGCTCATAAAAAGTATGAGTACAAGTACATGGGTTATTTATAAGATTCTGAAGTGTGCATTTGATGGACACTTTACAATCCCATGAGGCCACTGGAGAGTATTTGTGAATGGAGGTGAAGCCATGCAGCTGACATTGGTAGGCCACATGGTCATGACAAAATGAATGTAGTATGTCTGGATTTCATTCATACTACTGGAAAGTACATTTATACTACATAAAGCATTAGGGCTGGGTATTGAGACAAATTTCACAATTCGATTTCAATTCACAAGCTTGCAATTCGATTTCGATTACGATTAGATTCAATATCGATTATTTTGGATATCGGTTACAATAACTAATGCTGTAAACTATGGGAGTCTAGTTGTAGCCTACTAGGCTTCATCACCCTAATATGTAGGTAATAATGAATGGATCACTTAAATTACACTTTTATTTATTTTTATAATAAGATTATATGAAATATAAACATTTTAAATGGTGGCTGTCATAATAACTTGCCAAATTTATTCAATTATGCGTTAAATATTGAAGAACATTAATATTATAGACCATTTCAAAAGATGTAAACAACACTGGCCCAGAAGCACTTCCTGTTTCAGTTTGTAACTGTTCTCTTTATTTCACATGTGAAGAAAACATCTTAAAGATGTTTGTTT
>JAOTRC010000011.1:3483854-3494176 GCA_027497675.1 Cyprinella lutrensis | reverse complement strand
GATATTTTGAAGTGTTTGTTCAAGCAGAAGAGGTCACAGTTTTTCATTGTTTTATTGTTTTAATTAGGTACAAAAATCACCCCTAATTTCCGAATTTAGAAAATTCCATAACTTTCTTAAATATTATCCGATTTTAATCATTTAAAAAACATTTTTAGGTATTTTTATTATCTATCATATGGTGATGATTATATTTGAATTTCTCGCATTGATTTTTTTGTCACGTACCTACATTTTGTTTTATCTAAAAGGGGATGGTCTGCAATATGCAAGTCAAATCGTGGGCAGGTCATGCTGCAGGGTTGGTATGACAGGTGGTGACACCCAAAAAGCCCAATTTGAAGTACATTTTGAATCAGGCAATGACATAAACAAAACACTGAATGTCATTCTGGCAATAACAAACGATTCCAGTTCACACAAGTCCAGCATCATATACACAGAGACAAACTTGTCCACTCATATATCGAGCGTTTATATAACGATGCCCACAGCCCATCCACTGAAACATTGACTCATACAGGAGACATGTATGCGTGTCCAGCTTATGCCGCAATCTGTCAACTAATACGTCTGTATTCACATATTAACGGCCGATCATAATCTCACTATGGAAAACTGATCTGTAAAACAAACACCGGGTAAAACGGCAACCGAGGAGCATTAACTCAAACATGTATGATTTATATTTTAAAATAGACGTCACGATGAGCTAAAGAAAACGCTTTCTCGTCATTTAAACAATCTTGTGAATATCTAACTGTCAATGTTTTGACTTAAGATATGCAGGCACAAATGCGCCCTTTTAGCGGGCTAGCGCGGCCTTCACTCACAAAAACACAACGCCAGCAAATGCTGCAGAATAATTGTTGCAAATCACACTCCCGTACGCATCACTTAGACATGTGTTAAGATTGTAAGCTGTACTTTACCTTCTCTTTTTTAGTTTTATTCGGCATTTTGGAAATGTAGTCTTTAGCCTTGCCTCCGTGATAAGGCTTCCCTTGCACTCGGGCTCTCTCGCGCACACTGTTACCTCCAGCTCACGCGCCCTCCCTTCACCAGCAACAAGCTGATTGGTCAGCAAAGCACGAAACTAGCTAGCAACAGCACAGCGGAATTTTTCTATTGGCCGCTCCTCGATCCAGACGGTCTTGAGGTTCCCGAACGGGGTCCTGGCTGCGACTACAGCTGTTGTTGACGACTTATCTAAAGGTGCAGATTGTCATTTGTCACAAGAGGAATTGATCATGGGAGGGATGGTTTAGCTAGTGACATTGACCGTGAACATGTCAGAATAGGGTCTTCCAGGGGGTGTTTAGGTTGTGTAGGGCATGAGTACTACTGAACCGCTACTGAATTTTTGTTTGTGAATTTTGATGCAGTTGAAGTCCTCCGGTTCAGCTTGAGAATAATTGTGTCATCAGATAGGCCATGCTATATGAAATGTGTTATTTATTGTTTTATTCATTTAAAATCCGCTAACTGCATAGAGGATTCTACTGGAATTTTCTTATTCACACAGTTAGTCTCAGTTCACTTCACTTAATCATTTTGGTCCTCTCTAAAGAAATATAACGCACTCTTTGGCCTAGGACAAGCGTTACAGATCTTCATCCATTGTATAATGGCTTATAGACATAGTTTCAGTTTTTAAATTACATTATTCTTTGTTTACATTCATGTATAAAATATATAAATAATCCATATTATATATTAATAATAGTACTTCATATTTTTCTAAAAATTCCATCAAAAATATCCACACAGAAGTAACTAGTGCCATCTATTGGTGATATATACTATTTCCCTATCGATTCCGACAACACAACACCTTCAATTTAGACGTACAACTAGAAAAAAAAAAACAGAAACACGATTTCCTTCACAAGCATTTATTTAAAACACAAAAAAAACATAATTTTCATTATTTTTTGGGTCCAAAACTGTTAAAATGTATCCAAATATTACTATGCGTAATCCATTCGTTACTGAATAAATAGCTAGTTAATATAAAAGATAGTTCACAGCCAAAAGAAAAAAATATATAATTTACTCTGTCTTTCCAAACCTGTATAATTTTCCTCTACGTAAATAATATATTTTGAAAGCTTGGCACGTTGGACTCATTGACAATCATTGTATGAAGGCAAAAAATAAAGAAAAAAAAGTCATACAAAAAAACTACAGATGCAGATCTATAATACTGTGATTAAATGAATTTTAATTTTGGGATGAACTTAACTGAAATAAATAGAAATTATATGAATTATATTGATTATATTATATTGATTAATGCGCGTTAAATGACCAAAACCAGTCAAGGCAAAACACTTACCTCCAGAAAGCAGCAGCTTCATTTTTGCTGATGTTATAGTTCCTCCCTGGATGCAGATGTCAACTGTAATATTACTGTCATTAAAACACAATGTAAACAAGTCAACCTATATCTCTAGAAAATCCCTCTCAACAGTAATATTCCTATTACCTTCTTAATCTTCAGGTTTAATTATTACTTTCAGTATTTACTCATATCTGGAAAACGTTTTGTATGCAAACACTGCACAATTATATACACAAGCAAAGCGAGTTCAGTAATCTCATGTTCAATATGTTCAACGACAGCAGTTGCAGCATATTAGTGTTCAATTTGCAATAAAAACTAGCATTTATATCTACACTTGGTGCACATGCAAATAACTAAATACACAGCATATAAAAAAGAGCATTTAATTTTCTTGATATAATCATGTTTTTTTAAGGCTTTCTTGATATAATTAAATAAAAAAGCACAATGTGCTCCATTCATAAAACAGGAGCAGAATGGTTATCTGTGTATAATGTTAATAAATGTGCTTTATGCAAACAGTTTAACTCAATGTGGAAAATTACCTTAGAATAGATTTATGAACCATTTACACATACATTCTCTCCAGTTTCATGAATAAGGCCCAATGTGTCCAATGGGTTAAAAATAAAAAATAAAAACAGGCACAAGTCTAACAGCAGCAATAAGCATATTAATAAGAAGCAAAGACAGGACGGGTTGCTGTGATTTATTTGAGCTAGCACAGAACTTGTGCAATTACACCAACTATTTGGAGATGCTAAAGTATCATGGTAGCAATGTGAACATTATAATAACACAGTTTGTCAAAAACAAAAAAAAAAAAAACTGAAACCGGAAGGAAAAGCCATCAATACACAGCACAGGGTAATAAAACTACGGAGGCCAAGCCTTGACATTTTCTGGCCAAAGTTGTGTACGCATGTCCTTGAAGCATGAACTCCACACCATTTCTCTTCTCTGAGCCTGGATCTGTGTGGCTCCTGTATTAAAATATCTTCATTGATTTAAATGGAACGAACAGAAGAAATGGATTTAGAGTCTGAAATTTTTAATACACATCGTATTCGTTATGTTTTACATTACCTTTGGGGGGGAAAGGAATGATTTCTGCTGGAAACAAAATACGCAAACATGTAGCTCAACACCTGGTGCTTTTGACAAGAAGATAGCGAAACTTTTACACATATTTAGGGTTCATTACTTGATGTAAGTTTTCATTCTCTTAGAGGGATTCCTTCCCCAGCACCCACTTCAGAATGAATGCTTTTCAGTCCACGCTTTCACTGGCATTACCTGCCAAAAGGTTAAGAATAGACATGAAACATTCTAACTGGATCAAGCAATTACAAAGAATACTTGAAAATCACTTATTTACATTCAGAGGTAACATATACATCCCTAAACCTACTCTCGGAAGGTCCTTTACAAAGGCTCAAAACTGAATTCAAATGTGTCCAAGTTCAGTTGCTCAGTAAAAGAACCAGGAAGAGGGGAGAATGACATGGGTTCCTCAGATTCCAGAGGGTTTTCCTCTTCGTTATTTATCTGGATTGGGTCCACACTGTTAACGTCCATCACAGTTACGTCCCCCAAAGAGATTTCAATAGATTTAAGAACTTGTTGATCAATATCTTCCTCTTTTGAGTTGTTGTCTTTTTGAGTCTCAGTTTTTAAGAATGCCTCCTCAAATGCTTGTTCAAATTTTGAGTCCACGGTATTGGGAGATTCTTCGCCCTGTCCAACCTTTGACTCTTCACTCTTAGGAGATACTTCGCTCTGGGCAACACTTGAGGACCTGGTGGGGGGTTCTTCGCTCTGGCCAACTCCTGAGTCCTCATCTTTGGGGGGTTGTTCTCTCTCTAAAATTATTGAATCCACGTACTTGGGGGATTCCACTTTTTGGGCAGCTTCTGAGTCCTCGTTCTTAGATGGTTCCTCTCTCGGGGGAACTCTTGATGGCCTGTTGGGGGATTCTTTGCTCTGGGCAACTTCCGAGTCCTCATTTTTAGGGGGTTCTTCGCTTTGGGCAACATCACTAGCGCTTTTGTCTTTGTTGTTGGACTCTTTACAGCTTGAGTCACTGTCTGACTCATCTTCTTGAGTAACTCTTGAGTCCTCATTCTTGGGATGTTCTCTCTCTGCAATACTTGAATCCACATACTTGGGGGATTCCACTTTCTGAGCAACTTCTGAGTCCTCGTTCTTGACAGGTTCTTCGCTTATGGCAACTTCTGAGTCCTCGTTCTTGACAGGTTCTTCGCTTATGGCAACTTTTGAGGACTTGTTGGGAGGTTCTTTGCTCTGGGCAACTTCTGAGTCCTCGTTCTTGGGGGGTTCATCTTCTTGGCCAACTCTAGAGTCCTCATTCTTGGGATGTTCTCTCTCTGCAATTTTTGAATCCACGTGCTTGGGGGATTCCACTTTCTGGGCAACTTCTGAGTCCTCGTTCTTGATGGTTTCTTCGCTTATGGCAACTCTTGAGGACTTGTTGGGAGGTTCTTTGCTCTGGGCATCTTCTGAGTCCTCGTTGTTGTGGGGTTGATCTTTTTGGGCAACTCTTGAGTCCTCATTCTTGGGGTGTTCTCTCTCTGAAATTTTTGAATCCACGCACATGGGGGATTCCACTTTCTGGGCAACTACCGAGTTCTTGGGGAGTTCTTCGCTCTGAGCAACTTCACTAGCGCTTTTGTCTTTATTGTTGGGCTCTTTAAAGCTGGAGCCACTGTCTGTTGGTGTAAATCCAGAGTCTTGTTTGTCACCAACATTGGCACTAACACAAGTTTTAACAGCAGAGCTACTGCTGTAAAAAATGTCATACAAATCTTTTGCTTTTCCTGCAGCAAGAGTGGTCTTTGGCTTTACCATTTTGGGGGACGGGTCTCTGGCATTAGAAGGAAGCTGAGGAGGAGGACGAAGGATTATGGTGAGCTTCTGCTCTTCCTCAGGCACTCCGGGAGCAGCCACATCCGACTCGAGAGTTACAACACATTCACTGGGAGTAACAACACATTTACTGGGGGTAACAGGTTTCACCTGGGCAGCACTTACCACTTTGGGTGCTGCAGTTGGAGATGGAAGTGGAACAGATACGTTAAAGCTATCTTCAGAGCTGACAGAGGGCTTTGTGTTTTTTAATTGCACCTCTTCTCCACTAAATGCCTTGGAAATAAGGTCTGGTGGCAGTGCTGGGCCCATCGGAGTTGCTGTTACAGGACCAGCAGACTTGTCACTAGCAGCAAGTGGTGTTGGTTTATTTTGCACACCCGTAAAAGACTTCCTAATAACCATAGGAGATATGGGAGGTGGTAGATTAGGATTACTTGTATTTTCGTTGTATGCTAGCCATTCACAAGAGGGGGGAAGCACAACCTTTCCTGACAATTTCATAGCAATGGATTTTGCAGCAGCTATAGACTTTGTAAAAGGATCTTGCTCAGGCTCTGCTTTTTCATTTGACGCCTCTTCATCTTCCTTTAAAAATTGTGCCGCCATCCTCTCTGCCTCCTTCTCCAGTGCAGTCTTCTGTGGCTTTTTCCGACCAAACTTCCCAAAGCCAGGCCGACCAGCAGCCTCCTCATTTTTCTTGCGAAGTTTAGCAAGCAAGGCAGGGCTCGGACCGCATAAGACTTTAGGAGGCTCGCTGGTTTTCTCTGGCTCTGCTTTGACATCTTTAGCATTGAACTTCCCTGTGCTCTCCTGGTCATCTTTGAAATAACCACCCTTGCCCTTCTGGTGCAGAGTTTTATCTTCCTTTTTATCATACTTGTCATTACTGTCTTCATCCCCATCCCACTTTGATTTCGGCCACTTTCCCCAGTCATCATCTTTATATTTTGACTTCTTATCCTCGGCCTCCCGAGTGTATTTGTATCTCTTATCCTCTTCTCTGCCATACTTGGCCTTCTCGTCGTCTTTACTGTATCGGCCCCTCTCGTCATCCTTTTTGAATCTATATCTGTCGTCCTCTTCTCTATACCGACCATATTCTTCATCATCTCGGCTTCTAAATCTGTCCCCTTCATACTTGGATCTCTCCCCTTCTTCCTTCCTGTACCTATTTGTGTATTCATCGTCTTTCTTGTAACGGTTTCGTTCATCATCATCTTTTTTATACTTTGCTCTCTCTTCCTCTTTCATCTTGAATCTGTCATCATCCTCCTTGTATTTCAGTTTATCTGTATCCTCTTTCTTGTATTTCTCCTTAAGTTTATTCTCATTCTCTTTGTTATTCTTGTACTCCTCTTCCTTGCTGTACTGTGGTTTCATCTCCACTTCATTACTGGAATTTTTTCCTCCTTTGCTGTGTTTGGATTTCTTCATATCCTGATCGTCGTCTTCACGTTTTCGTTTGTGATCTGAACTCTTTTGGCTCTCTATGCCAGCCTGACGGTCCAGGTTCCTCCTTTGTTCATAGAGGGGATTTTCATACATTTTTGCCTGTTGACAAAATCAAACACATATGAGGCAATCACACTTGGTCAAACAAATGAATCAATTGCATTCATATCCCAACCCTAGTCAAAGTTATTATGAACATCATATGTGATGGTTACCTTGTATCTCTCATTGTGAGTATGGCAAGTGACATGGGCCTCAGCACAAATGGGATCACCAACAAACTCTTCACATAACAGGCAGAAGTATCCCCTCACAGGGATCAAGAACTCAGAGCCTACAAGAGGGAATACAACAAGAATTAAATATCTACCAAGTGTTTAATGATTTTTGACGGCTGATAATTTACCCTTGCTCTGTTCCAATGATGAGGCACACTGCAAGAAAACTACAGTTTCTATCACTGCAATCAACATGGCACTCATTGGGGAAAGGAATCATGAAGAATTTTAACAATTCTGGTTCAATGGTCCACAGATTCCACTTAATGATCCCAGTTCCTCATAGTTGCAATGCAAATGCATTACTTTATATTTAACACAATGAATCTGTTTTATGACTACCAATGACATCTTAAAAATGGCATTACCTTTGGCTGGCTTTGAAGTCCTCTTTCCAGCTGGTTGTTTCTTTTCACTCTCTGATTTTGTCCAAGGTCTGTCATAAGGATCTAGAGTCTATATAGAGAGCAAAACAATGGATGACTGAAGCAGATGCAACTGGCAGAAATAAACACCATTCAAATCAAACAAACAAAAAAAATCTTGTTATATTTATATGAGCACACATACCTTCCTATGGGTTTTGCTGTGCATATGCATGAAATAATCAAACATTGAACCACTGGTAACATTGCAGTTTTTACACCAGTGGTTTCCCGCATCGTAGTACTCAAACTGCTCAGCAGCAGTGTCCAGGGAATGGCTGCTCAACTGAGGAGATGACTTGGGTTTTTCAGGGGAGGCTCTTGCTTTTGAGGAGGGTACCTATATTATTTTAGGCAGTACAAAAAAACGCATAAGTAGAAGTCAAGCAATAAAATAAAGAAGAAAAAAAATACTTGAGGAACCCAAGTTTAAAAGAATGAGCAGAAGCTTTTCAAAGAAATGAATAACACTTCAATCCTAATTGTCAATCATTAAAGTTCGTCATAGGACACTTACCTCTGCAAAATAGGCCATCTGTTTCCAGTCGGGGAGAAGTCACCCAATGGGTTTACTACTTGAATTTAATTGACTATTGTAAAATAAATGGTTTTAAAAAGCCATTGAAATGGATTTTATATTATATAAAAAATTAAATTATTTAAAAAAGCACCAATGCAAAAGAAGGAGAAGAAATTTCAAGATTTCAATATACTTTTGCAGTGTACATCTTTCGATTTTTGATAAATAAATTAATATATTTCTTATAGCAGAAACCCAACGATAAGGAAAACATTCGTCTTAAAATCAATATTTCTGATCACTATTAAAAAAGTATAGGTATAGGGAGTAGTTTTAACTGGTTACATGGAAATTAAGAAATAATTATCTACCAGTTATAAGTAGACAAGCCTACGCTATAGGAATAAAATCCCTAAAATTGATGCATTCCTATATTTCAGAAGATGTTGAAGTCCTGTGTCAGAATTACAATATTCTAGTCTACAAACTGTTATGTTTTAGACCAGTGTAATTATTTAGCAGGAGTTAAAAACCTTGGAGTACCCTCTCAAAATATAAACAGAAATTAATCTCATTGGAAATTAATTACAAAATAAATAGATCATTTTCCCCCACACTAAATTGTTCGCAAAATAAATAAAGAAATTCTCGCAGATATGATTCCAGGCAAATTACTGTACTGTAAACAGTGGTTTTCTAATTGTGGTATGCTATGATATCACCAGCGGTACACAAAGTACCTCAGGTGGCACACAAATCTGGAAAGTTACCATACTTAAACTAGGGATGTGCCCGAAGGCGAATATTATGTTCGCAAAGGAAATGACTACTGAGCCACTAAAGCAGGGATGGGCAAACTCAGTCCTGGAGTGCATCTGTACTGCAGAGTTTGCTGCAACCCTGATAAAACTCTCCTGACTGTAGTCTTCTAGTAATCCTGAAGATATTGATAAGCTGTTTCAGGTGTGTTTGATTCGGTTTGGAGCTAAACAGTGCAGGAAAACGGCCCTCCAGAACCGAGTTTGCCCATGCCTGCTCTGAGGAAACTTGGTAATGGAAAATAAATACGAGATGGAAGAAAAAAAATATACATTTCAATGCTTTTGCGTTCTCTTGCAATTATATAGTTTGCAGGGATCAGGGAGCCTCTATCAATATGCTAGGTATTGAAATAGCTTTTAAGTGCATGCTCACACATACTCCTGCGTATAGGGAACAGTGGTACTGACCACACATTTTAGAAGATAAGATTTTGTCAGTGATGCTCAGGATTATTTCTGCACAAAATCCACAACTGTTAGTCATTTATAGACATATAACTTAAACATAGCTTTGTGCATCTAGGACTCAATGCATAGGCAGGATGCAAATTGGTGTGGTGTTGACCAATCTCAGTCTGCACATGTGCCATAAAGAGCAATAAAAATCCAGCAGTTTACTCTCAAAGTAAGCATTTAGGTGCTAAAAGTAAAAGCAAGCTTTGATGTCAATGTATGCATATTGTAATCCTTTCTAAAAGTAAGTATCGTGGCGTATGCATGCTTTTAAATGTTACTTCTCGGGTTCCTTCCACAGATCTGTAAAGGCATGCAGCATGATTAATCAGGAATACCTTAATCAAAATATGGTATTATCTAGTTCTTAACCTAACACTCAAAAAGATTTGTCCAGTGACTAATGTGACATTTGGATGGTTTGATTTGATCAAAAGTGATACTTGTCCGAAAAAGTTTGAGAACCACTGGACTAAAAAAGGATCTGGGAAAACAACTACCAAATATATTTCGGCCTCATGACTACCCCATGAGCCAACCCTCTGTCAGAGGTCTTCAATCAAGCCCCTGTCCTGGAGAGTTTAGTTCCAACCTGCTTCAGCACACATGCGTTTGTATTTTCCAGAGATCCCGAAGAGCTGATTCAGGTGTTTGATTAGTGTTGGCACTAAACTCTGCAGGACAATGACCCTCCAGGAGCAGGATTAAAGACCTCTGCTCCATGTAAAGTAAAACGGCTTTAAACAGGCTACTGATATGACAGCAGCCTTCATCTCATGTGAACATTATTTTAAATACTTTCTTTAGTTTTAATTATTTCTTTTGGGCAGTGTTTTCCAATCATGGTCCTAGAGTAACCCCACCACAGCACATTTTACAAGTCTCTCAAATCATACACCTGATGCAAGTTGCAACGCATCAGCTCGTTAGTAAAGACTCCAAATAAAGGAGTTTACTACACCTCAAATAAAGAGACATCGAAAATGTGCAGTGCTAGGACCAGGGATGGGAACCACGTCTTAGTGCTAAAACTTGAGAAAAAAATTGAGAAGGTCCTTACTGCAGAACATGACATCCATGGGGAGTAGTCGGATCCAGATCCAACTCCTCCCACCTTACATATAGCTAAACCTACCC
>JAOTRC010000011.1:3175582-3187347 GCA_027497675.1 Cyprinella lutrensis | reverse complement strand
ATAATATAATAAACTATAACATTGCTAATATATGATAATAGCCTATATTAACACATTGAATTGCATACTATAATTAATATTATTATATAATATGTCATATGTAAACCATGTTTTTTTTGTATGTTGTATGTGTTGTATTGACATTTATCAGATATCAGCCTTATCAGAAGCATCTGTTCTGACTCCCACTTGTGAGGTAATCAAGTGTGTTAGATATAAAGCAGCATTGCCCTCTAGTGGTCAACACATTAAGCATACCACATTCACTGTATCGTTGTTCTGACGTTCATTGGAATCGCATTTTTGTATGTTTTTACATGTCAAACTGAACCAAAGTTATCTGAAGTTGACTTCATTCCAGTGATGAGGTTTCTAATGTTTGGTCTCCATCCGTAGGAGCTTTACTCGCAGTCATATGACACGGTGGGAGTGATGTTCGCCTCCATCCCGGGCTTTGCTGATTTTTACTCTCAGACGGAGATGAATAATCAGGGTGTGGAGTGTTTGAGACTGCTCAACGAGATCATTGCTGATTTTGATGAGGTCAGATTTCTGCCATCACACACAAACACACACGTATTTGAAGGGGTAGTCCACCAATGAATGAAAATTCGGACATTATTTACTCAGCCTCATATTGATCTAAACCCATTCTATGTCAGTTTATTTTGACCAAAAAACAGCATCCAGGTTTGTAATGACATGAGGGTGAGTAAATAATGACAGAATTGTCATTTTTCAGTGAACTATCCCTATAAAGTGCCTGTATTATCCTTTTTCAGAAATTACCTTTCATGCAGTGTGGGTTTAGAGAGGCTGAATCCTTTATGAACCATTTCAGACACTGTTGGTTTTTGTTTATATATTACCAGAGGTCCTCTTCCACCACGGTGTCATTCACTCACACTATATTTCCCATAATCCTGTTCTGTCACTCATTGATCATTGCACACAGCTGTTTCCAGACACCTTGTTAGTATCTGTGTATGTATATGCCCTGTTTGTTCAGTGTTTGTCACGGAATCCTTGTTACATGTCATGTCACTTCCGAAGTGCTGGTTTCTTGTTTTTGTTCTTGTGTTTGGATTGACTATTTGGAGTTTGACCCTTGCCTGGCCTGGTTTTTGTGAGTACGGATTGCCCTAATAAAATACTGCAATTGGATCTTACCATTTCCCGTCTGTATCATGACAACTGTGAGAAAATTAAAGGGGACATTTTAATGCAAAATTCACTTTTATAAGGTGTTTGACTTTGAACACGGATGTGTGTCTAGTAAAAGATATACGTCTGCATCAAAAAACTTTACAAATGTTCTGTTATTGAATGTACCAGCGAACATAAGGGGAGGACACCAAAATGTATTAAAAAAGGAAGTGTCCCGAAGAAAGTCGTTAAAGTGTTATATATTTGGGGAAATTATTTTACCCCGGACTGCTTCACAAACGAGGGTCAGTTCAACGCTGGATATGCACAAAAGTTGTTTCTAAAAGATTTTTAGATTAACGTGATGGTACATGCTTGTGTTTGATGAGCGGAATCAACTTTACATAAATGTATCCACTAACCATTAGGATTTAGGAAGCATCCAGTTGCATTTTAAGTTGTTACTACTTCCTGAGTCTTTCCATCAGTGTCCGACTTCGGTTTGAACATGTGAGGCTGAACATTGCTACTGACAATTTCAGACATTTTGGCTGCGTAGGACTCTCCAGATTTGTTGTTGCCAGAGTCTCCGAAGTATGAGCTGTGAATCTCTTTTGGAAAGGGGGACGGGAGCAGCAGCTCGTTTGCATTTAAAGTTTTTTTTTTATTATCATTATTTTGTATTATACCCAAACAGGGGCAAATTTCACATGCTATAATAGATGATCTGTGGGGTGTTTTAAGCTGAAACGTTACTGACACATACCGGGAACACCAGACTTATATTGCATCTTGTGAAAAGGGCCATAATAGGCATCCCCTAGAAGTGTTTTTAAAATTAGGAACTATTAAAAAAGAATAATATGGGCACTTTTAATATTGATGATTCATCTATGATGCACAGTTCCATCACACCTGCTCGAAAGCTGCTAATAAAAGTTTAATGTTACATATGTAGACTGTCATGTTTGAAAGATTCTCTCTTTACAGCTGCTGGGGGAGGAGAGATTTCAGGACATCGAGAAGATAAAGACCATCGGCAGCACTTACATGGCTGTGTCAGGACTGTCTCCTGAGAAACAAGTATGAAAACACACCTACAGAAGCATACTCACTCATGCTACAACATTATCTGATGTCTTCTTATTAGCAGTGTCTGTAGTTTGAAATCTATAATAAGGGTTAGCTTGTGCACTAATCTTTCTATATATGTGTGTTACCATAGCAATGTGAGGATAAATGGGGGCATCTGTGTGCGCTGGCAGATTTCGCCATTGCTCTGAATGAAAGCATTCAGGAGATCAACAAACATTCATTTAACAACTTCCAACTCAGAATCGGTAAGAGTCAAATTATTTCAACAAATTATTTAGAAACACTTTTGAAAGTGACAATGGAGCGCAACAGTGACTGCCAACTTTTTTTTTTTTATCAGCCTTGATTACGAACGTATTTTACATGTAACCGTAAATTTTACCGTATTTTACCATATTTTCTAAAGTCATGAATGAAACCAACCAGCTCTGAGAAGATTGAAAACTGATTGATTTATTTCAATAAATGAATTTTGAGGTTGTAAGGAGCCATACTTGATTACAGGTATATCTTTTGCAATGCTTTGTGGGAGTGGGCAGTCACTATTCCCGTTTCCATGGTTACTGATCCTTTCGGGATCTTGGGTAATGTAGTTAATAGTTTTGTTTTGTTTTTATCACATCGAAAACTTCTAGAATCTCAAATGTACTTAAAAAAATCACAATTTTTACTTTCACCATTTTAAAATGTTGTTTTTCAAGAAATTAATACTTTTATTCAGCAAGAACTGAAGAAATGTATAAAGATTTAAATGTCAAATAAATATTAAATACTGTTCCTCAGAAATTCCTGAGGATCCACAAAAATTTTAAACAGCACAACTGTTTTTAACTAATAATAATAAGAAATGTTTCTCAAGCAACAAATCAGCATATTACAATAATTTCTGAAGAATCAATTCAGCTTTGCCATCACATAAATAAAATATATTTTAAAATTGAAAACATTTCATTTATTTTAATCTCTGATAAATTATTCTTCCTGTTAATGTAGCCCTTATCACCTTCTAAGAATATTATTTATTTACTTTTTTTTTTTGACTGATTCTACCCTGTTCTTACCCTGAAAATAACATTTTTGATCCTAACATGTCATAAAACAGTCAAATGAATAAATTGGAATCAATGACCGCTTCAGGACTCGCACAAAAAAAATGTTTTGTGATGAAAATAAATAGAATTTGTACTTTTGGAACTGGGCCCGTGCACTCTATTAAAAGCCTGAAAAGTACTCCATTGCAGCTTGCACCATCATGTGTTTTCATCAGGGTGAATTTGCTGATGCTCTCTCCCTCAGGTATGGCACATGGCTCTGTGGTGGCTGGAGTCATCGGCGCTAAAAAGCCGCAGTACGATATTTGGGGGAAGACGGTCAATCTGGCAAGTCGTATGGACAGCACGGGTGTCAGCGGCAAGATCCAGCTCCCAGAGGAGACCTACGCCATCCTGAACGAGCGTGGCTTCGCCTTCGAGTACCGAGGCGAGATCTACGTGAAGGGCATCAGTGAACAGGAAGGCAAGATCCGCACGCACTTCCTGATGGGCCGCGTACAGCCCAACCCACTCATCCTGCAGCCGAGGAAGCTCACGGGCCAGTACTCGCTCGCCGCCGTGGTGCTCGGCCTGGTCCAGTCCCTCAACCGGCAGAAACAGAAACAAATCCTCAATGAAAACAACAACTCAGGCATCATGAAGGGCCACCACTACAACCGCAGAACTCTGCTGGCGCCGGGCGGCTCAGACACCAGCCACGCTGAGGTCACGGACAAGAGCGACCTGGCCTAGATCTTGAATGAGGAAAAAAGACTGCACACTGAACCAAAAGACTGAGCTGTACTTCAGACTGCTGCCGCTGACTGAGTGTCTCTCTTGCTGTCTGTGTTTCTTTTTGTATTTCTTTTGTATTTGAGAAACAATAAAGGGGTTTAATTTTTTTATAAAGGTCTGAGCTTCCTTTTAATAAAGGTCCGTATGAATGGTTTGATGATCTAATGCTGCGTTCACGTCATGTCGGAATTGCTGTGACTCTATTCAGAATTGTTAACATCCCCAGACTACCCAGACATTGATTAAGCAACGCTCATGACCAAAATGGTCCCACATGAATTGCTGTTCATGACAGCAAAACATTTAATCACAGATTGTTTATCATTTACCTCTGTTTGAATTCGGCCTGACCTTAGTCTTTTCTTCCCTATTGTGATATCCGTGTTAAACGGCTTCTAATAAAATCTAAGGTGAGACGTGATTTTATCCATCGGGACTATTTAGACCATTGTGGTTTGCTTTTGCTGCAAGGGGAAGTTATTTGTTTGAAAAATATGAAGGCACATGAATTAAAAAAAGAAAACAGAATAATGTGCAAGGATAAATTATTTATAATATGCCTAAATGCTGCAATATTCCTTAAAAAAAAAATAAGAATTGTTATTTTGATTTTTGTGGTAAGTCCAAGAAAGTTTATGTACACTTGGCAGATATTGCTCTGGCTTCTTGCCTGGTATTCAAAAAGTTTTCTAGTGTTCTACCTGGTTGCTAAGCTTTCCTGACTGGTTGCTAGGGTATTCTATTCTACAACACATAAGTCAAGGCTGCCAACTCTCAGGCATTTAGCGCGAGACTCTGGATCAACACTGTTCTCACCCTTACTGTTCTCACCACGCTCTCACGCTACACATCCATTTTCTCCATCAGTGAGAAAACATGGTGGAGCAGAGAGGACACTTACGAGACAGAGCAGGAAACAAACTGCCAGCTTTCAAATTCTGTTAATTTTATTCAAACAATAAATGGCCTGTGTTTTGGCGCTCTTTAATGTCCCTCAGTTCAACAGACTCAAGTACTAAACATCACTTCATCTTTACTTTTAGCTATAGCACGAAATAAACATGACTGAACTTCAGAAGGTCAGTTGTGAAACTTATAATGTTAATGGATCAATCAGTGTTTCAACCCTATTGTTTCAACAGCCGAAAGACGTCAAAACAGCATGTAAACAATGTCACATAGTGTTAGATTTACCTCAGAAAAGCCATTCAATGACAATAGCAGCTAGCAAGAAAACATAACTGTAGAGAGAAGTATTTTGATAAATATAGGCACTACATACTCATTCTATTTTTCTCATATCTCTCAATGCGTACTTAAATTTACGAGTCATTAAATCATGTTTAATTTGGACTTCTCTGTGCAATGCAGACTTGCATTGTATGACTGACAGACAAGAACGAATTGACCTAAAAATATCAAAATTTAAACTACTGCGGAAACAAAGACACCTACATCTTGGATGCCCTCGAGGTAAGCTAAAACATATCAAAAATTAATTTCAAAGTGAACTATCCCTTTAACAGTTTATGCTGCGGTCATTTTTTTCCGTATGGGTCGGAAACTCTCAAACATGAGAACCCCTAACGTGAACTGCAAGAAGAAACCAATGTCGAAGGTATGTTATACCAAATCCTTTGCTCAATCTTTAGCTTCATAGGCCTGTTTTAACAAGCACCAACACCTAGATTTCTATCATATTCTATCACAGATAGTCTACATAATGCTTTTACAGATAAACAAAGTTGTAGGAGAATATTATATGGCCTAACACGAACAATCTACAAATGAGAACAACAAATATTGGCAAGGATTTCCCGATGATGTGTAATTTTTAATCAAAGCTGGCAGATGTTTTAGTTTCTTATTTTTTTAAAAACCATTTGGGCTTAGTCATAATCATTTAGGCAGGCTACATTGAGGCTGAAAATAAAAACAATTTTCAGTATTGAAAATTGTTTTTATTTTCAGCCTCAATGTAGCCAGCCTACTTAAATGATTATCACCTGTCTAAATCAGCTCCAATTAAGAACTAAATTATTTAGAGCTGATCAGGTGGAAGTAGCTACACGTCTGTCCTGCAGAGGGCGATGTTGGCTGTGTGTGTCAGATGGGTCAGATCAGACGATTGAAGGAAACCAGTGAGTGAATATTTATGCACGTGTCTACTGTGATGTATCTATTAATATTAAGAGTTTAGCATGTTTTTAATTCAAAATTAAATTAGAATGTATTTGATATTTTATTGTTTTAATTATTCACATAATTTCAACAGTGATTTATTTCACTTTTTACTTTTTTTCTTCTTCCCACTCTCTTACATCGTCTTGTCAGTCGGACATGCTTCTTCTTTCGCCCGCCTGTATTTCTGACGGGTGGGCGGGGCTAATATGCTAATAACCACATCACTCCTGTCGCACTCTAGGATGTTGTTATTCTCGGCTCTGATTTTTTTTTTAACTGACGAATAAAATTGAATGGAGGCAGTTGCCATGGTGAACAGTGCAAAGCTTTGATGTTGAGAGTGACAAAGTGGTATATGTGAGAGAGAGGAAATGAAAAGATGGGCGAGAGGGAGGGAGAGGGAGAGAGAAAGAGAAGGGGGTATGAACTGATTGTTCAAAGATCAGAGAGTTAAAATGCCTGAAAACTGGCACAAATACGACCTCAGCTGTGGCACTGTAGGGTGTGTGTGTGTATGTGTGTGTGTGGAATGATGATGTGTTTGTTACTTGACAAGCCATCTGTGAACAGTTTGCAGATTTTTTCTTAGCATTGGATGCTCACACACGGCACGGGTAGTTGACACAACATGTCTGTAGAGAATTTGTATCTGTATTAATATTTCAAATATTTTAATTATATGAATGTATAAGGGAAGTTGAGAGGGGATAGTCACACTTTGTGCTTCTGGTATTTTCTCAAAGAAGGTTTTTTTTGTATTTTGAAAGTCAATTTCTTCTGAGACTTATACAGTAACATCTAAGCTAAAAGTAAATATATAAAAGGATGTCTCACATTATATGCGGTAAGTTGTCTCAACCTACCATTCACTTGTTACCTGACAACTAAAGCAGAATGAAAACAATTTGACACAGAAATAGCCATTTTATGTGTAACTCTCTTTCTCTTGCTCATTGCTCACATACAGTCACAATTATGAGAATGGTGTATCTTCTGTTGCTTGGCAACAACATTGAGACCCCCTCCCCCACCAAAGTGCAGCTGTTTTGTGTGTGTGTGTGTGTGTGTGTGTATTCCAGCAGATGGCAGTCCATATTGATCATTCTTTATGGCATTTGTAATCATAAAATCAGAATCTATTATCATATTTCCTGTGATAGGAGGAGGGAGGAGCTGAGTTCCCATCGGCCTCTCAACAGACTGGATCACCACTCAGGTAGTGTATTATGCATGAAGCCTTATGAATATTTAAATAATGTTAGAATGAGCCACTGGCAGGATATGTTTAATGTAGGTAAGGTGTTCATCATAACTGCCCGGCTGATTTTTCAGGAGATGATCATTTTAATTAAAGGCCACCTGCGACCAGCTAGCAACTAGCGAATTAGGTTCACTACTGACGTCCTGCTCAAACTTCCTGTTTCAACAGGAAATGCGTCATCACAGGACAGAAAACTGTTTGTCAAATCAAGTTCACAGGGTCGTTCAAGGAATAACAAAATTCTGTCGTAATTTACTCAACGTCATGTCGTTCCTCTGTATGACTTTCTCTCTACACAAATTGAATTTTTAATATGGAAATTTTTATACAATGAATTCAAGGGTTAGTTCACTCAAAAATAAAAATTCTATCATTAATTACTCACTGTCATGTCGATCCAAAATGGTAAGATTTTTAAAAGAATCTCCAACGTGGGTTTACGAGAACGCCACGACGCATACGTATTGTACTGGCGCGAGAACAGAGTCAACATGCCTCGTTTTAATATTTATTTATTTTATTTATTTATTAATTTTTTGCGCGAACAAACTACTTTTGCCACTCGATAAACTTGAGGTTAAATCACAGGAGTCATATGGATTACTTAAATGATGTCTTAACCTTTCTGGGGCGTGAAAGTGGTAGTTGCGTAGGCCGTCAATGGAGGGACAGAAAGATCTCAGATTTCATTAAAAAGATCTTCATTTGTGTTCTGAAGATGAAAGAAATTAGGATGAGTTATTAATGACGGAATTTACAATTTTGGATTAACTAACAATTTCGTATAATACGACGCAGATAGACAAAAAAGTCCCACAAAGTAGTACCAAGACATGCTGCTGGTGAGCGTGAATTTGTGAAAGATCAAATGATATTTGAGAGCTTAAACTTATAGAAAACAAAATCTACACATAGACAAAACAAATGGATACATAATGTTCATTATTTAAATGATAAAATGATCATAAAATAATTATGTAAATAATGAAAAATAAATAGGTTTTTAATTAGTTTCTTAGGAGATCACAAATCTATTGAGGTTTGGGATTCTTCAACTTTAACATTCATCCTGACATTTTCAGATTTTTTTTTCTACACCCCTGGCCATAGCAACCTATCCACATGTAAACATGCCCTGCCTCATTTGAACACACAAGATGACTTTCATCTTCCTGTGGTCTTTTATATCAGTTACACATCAGGCAATTCTTTGTTAGTACTCCAGGGACAAATGTGTCAAACTGTCATCTTTAATTTGTTTACTTTGGGCTAAAACTTCATGAAATGACATTAAGTTTAACCGCCATTGCAAAATGGTTTTGTACCTGTCAATCAATAACAAATTCTGTAATGCGATAAATTGGTGAAATTTTCTAAATCAGGCCACTATGTTAAATTATAACATCATTTACTCTCCCTATTGTTGTTTCAAACAGGCTTTACTTTCTTTCTTAGGTTGAACAACAGAAGATGTTTCGAGAAACTAACATTCTTTAGAATCTGTGTTTTGCAAAAGGGAGAAAGTCATACAGGTTTGGAATGAGTACATAATGACAGGTTTTTTGACTATGCATGACTATCCATTCAAGCTCAGTCAAGAGCATTTGTTTGTAAAAATGTTTATTAGCACAAAAAACTAAATGTCTCTCATTTTGCTTTTATCAGCTGTTTTTATTATTGTAAAAATCAAGTTTACATTGAGGGGCTTACAATGGAAGTGAATGTAATTTTGGAGGCTTTAAAGTAGTTTATTAAAAAAAACTTTTGCTGATAATTTACTCACCCCCACGCCATCCAAGATGTCCACGTCATTCTTTCTTCAGAGGAAAAGAAATTAAGGTTTTTGATGAAAACATTTGAGGATTTTTCTCCATATAATGGACTTCAATGGGAACCAAATGGTTCAAGGTCCAAATTAAAGTTTCAGTGCAAACTGCAAACTGTTCAAAGGGCTTTAAATGACACCAGACGATGAATAAGGGTCTTATCTAGTGAAACGATCGGTCATTTAAAAAATAAATAAAAAAGTTTAAGTTTTATAAGCACAAATGGTCGCCTTCCTCTGTTCTGTGATGAGCGTTCATGACTCTCCCGTTTGAACTCGTTCATCAAAATGAACAAATCTTTTTTCGAGTCATGACTCGAAGGGTCCTAGATAAGACCCTTTTTCATCGTCTGAAATCATTTAAAGCCCTTAGAGCAGTTTGCACTGAAACTCTCATTTGGACCTTGAACCGTTTGGTTCCCAATGAAATCCATTAAATGGAGAAAATCCTGGAATGTTTTCATCAAACACCTTAATTTCTTTTCGACTGAAGAAAGAAAGACACGGACATCTTGGATGACATGGGGGTGAGTAGATTATCAGCAAAAGTGTTTTTTTTTTTTTTGTTTTTTGTTTTTTTAAGTGAACTACTTTAATATCAGTAACATGTATTTAGAAAATTGATAGGGTGAATTTCCATTTCATGCAATTTTTTTTTTTAAGTGATTCCAATGATTTATAAAGAGTGGGAACTAGTTTAAATCATAATGGTTAACAGTGATGAAAGTTCACACAAAAGAAAACATTTTACCTTTATTCATTTTCTTTTTGTGTATGTGTGTGCGTGCGTGTGTGTTTGTGAAATGCTAAATTAGATGTTCGGCAAAATGTCTCAACTGCTCTTTTACGTGAAACAAACATAAATGGCGATTTCAACAACACAAACCACAAAAGTGTCATAAAAGTAGACCAAACAACTCATAAATAATACTAAAGTCTTTTGAAGTCATACCACAGCTTTATGTAAGACACATACTGAAATCACCATTGCATTTGATGGAACAGAGCAGCTCAGATTTAGGTTTCATGGAAGACATGAACTGTCCTTTTAAGTGAAAATGGATTGCCTCGCTTGACCCTGACATGGTTAACAGGTCAACTCTGTTATTTAATAATGGAAGTATTCCTCCTCTGAGTCCTGTACTAGTGGATTCCTTAAAGGGTTGTTCTGAAGGGGAAATTCAGAGGGGCCGACAGCTGACACAAGACCCTGTCAGACACAGGAGAACATGTTACTGACCAGCACATACAGTAATCCCTCATCATAAATGAAGTCTGGAGAGAGTGAGTGACCCCTGACCTTTTAACTGGCACTTCAGTCATTCTACTTGACTGGTTTCTTGAGATTCAGGACCCTCTAGAATCAATGAGAGGACATTGTCATGTAAAAGTACGAGCACAGCACAATCTCACTCCAGCCTCCTCCCTCTCAGATTCTTTCGCGAGATAAAGAAGGCTTTATCATTTCAGCTTGGGCAGCGATTAAGCTGTATCTCGCTCTCTGAAAGGGATGTCAGAGGACAGAGGTTTGGGACACAGTAGATATTCTACATGGAGGTCAATAAAAAGCTTGGATCCCTTCTCAAGGTGTCACATGAAGCTATTGGAGCATTAACATACAAGTCAAAACTCTTTGCAATTGTTTTGCTCAGACCCCTGAATCCTCCACGAGCCTGATATAAGTGACGAATACAGCCTGTTTTTGCAGCAATCTGGATTTGAGATGTAGAGATCATTTCACTGATGAGACCCCATTAACCTCGCTCATCCTCTTCATTTGACTCGGCTGAAGTGTTGGGTAATTATAATCTGAACAGCCCTTACAATTCCAGACAACTGATAGGCCTTCAGTCAAGAACACAAGGCCAGGATATGACAAACCAATCAAACAGGGATAGGAGAGGGAATTTCTTATTGCCGGTTCGGTGAAGGATTCAAAGATGTCCGTCAATGGCTTTATAATTTGAGAGGAGGTCAACAGACATTTGAACAAGGGTGAGGGACGCTTTCACATCTCGTCACGAGCGCAGGAATACCTCAGGTGTGACATTCATCCGTGCTCTGGGACTATTCCATTGATACGGCCTGCTGTTGTTCCTTGCTGCGTAGCAGATCTTCTTAGTCTGACATCATATGTATATTAATCAAAGGCACACACTTGCAATAATGACATGCTTGACACTTTAATCAGTCCATATAGAGGGGAATCATTCACTCTTTATTTTTAAACCACCTTTGCCCCCACTATGACATTTGGAGGTTGCAAACTTCTATCTGTAACTTCTCCTGGAGAAATACAGTGTACACTCTTAGAAAAAAGGGGATATATGTAGCATATGCTTCTTTACTCTACTCCAAAGGACATTTTATGCTAAAAAAGGTTCAATAATGACAAGAAAGAACACTTTTGGCACAAAGGTTCTTTAAA
>JAOTRC010000011.1:1816616-1832298 GCA_027497675.1 Cyprinella lutrensis | reverse complement strand
CCGGGGCAAAACAAGACTTCGCACTGATTGAGAGTCAGCGAGCTGTTTATATAGGAGGGTAAATAGGGAACACCTGTGCCGGTGATTAGCCCTAGGTACGGGGATTATGGGAAATGCAGTTCAATACTCGGGAGACGGAGCTCTATGAGGAGCGGAGAGAGCCACGGAGGAGCGATTCATGACAGAGCCCCCCTCCTGCGAGCGGCTCCTGAAGCGAGGATGTGTGCGACGCCGAGGTCTTCCACGGGGTCTCGGGGCAGGTTTAGTGGGGTGTTGCTGATGGAACTCGGAGATCAATGATGGATCCAGAACATCCTGGGACTTCACCCACGATCTCTCCTCAGGACCATACCCCTCCCAGTCGATCAGATACTGTAGTTCCCTGCCTCGGCGTCTTGAATCAAGGATCTCTCTCACTCGGTAAGCCTCCTCGCCTTCGATGATGATGGGAGGGGAGCTCGTCTCCGCAACCTCGTCCTGGTCCCTCTCTCCACTCGGAGCTCCGGCAGGTTTGAGCAATGAGACATGGAAAGTGGGAGAGATACGGTAAGTAGATGGCAATGCAAGTCGGTATGACACAGGGGTGATTTGTCTGAGAATTTTGAATGGACCCACGTACCTAGGGCTCAGCTTCTTGCTGGGAAGACGGAGGCGTAGGTCCCTGGATGACAGCCAGACCCATTGTCCTGGTTGATAGTTGTGCCCTCCTCTCCGATGACGGTCCGCCTGTACTCTGAAACGTCTGACTGCTCGTTGTAAATGAACATGAGCACCATTCCAGGTCTCCTCACTTCTCCGAAGCCAATCGTCAATGGCCGGTAAATCCGTGGGTTCCCCGGACCAGGGAAATAGAGGTGGTTGATAACCCAGAATGCATTGGAATGGTGTTAGACCTGTAGATGGTTTCCGTAAGGAATTTTGAGCATATTCAGCCCACACCAGAAAACGACTCCACTCTTGTTGATTTTGGTTGCAGTATGTCCGCAGGAAACGAGTGAGTTCCTGGTTGAGCCTCTCTACTTGTCCATTGGCCTGTGGATGATATCCGGAGGTTAAACTGACATTGATATTTAACTTTTCACATAGAGCCTGCCATACCCGCGACGTGAACTGAGGACCCCTGTCGGACACGATATCCTCGGGTAGTCCGTACAGCCGAAACACCTGTTGCATCAAAGCCTCTGCTGTCTGTAGTGCTGTGGGAAGCTTGACCAATGGAATGAACCGACAAGCCTTAGAAAACCGGTCGACCACCGTTAGAATGGTTGTGAAACTCTGGGAGGACGGAAGATCGGTGACAAAGTCAATTGCTATGTGGGACCATGGGCGTTGTGGTACGGGAAGTGGCTGGAGTAATCCGGCAGGTCTCTGGTGAGAAGATTTTGAGATGTTACATGCACTGCATTGCTTTACGAAGGAGATAACGTCCGCCTGAAGCGTCGACCACCAGAATCGGTTCATGACTAGGTGAGTAGTGGCTGTGATTCCTGGATGGCCTGAGCTGGGAGTATTATGCACCCATTCCAGCACTCGAGTACGAAGAGAAGTCGGTACATATGTGCGATCTGGAGGACAGTCCGAAGGTGGTTGCTCCTCCTGCTGAGCGGCTGAAATTTCTGTCATGATATCCCACTGGATGGGAGCCACGATGACGGCGGGAGGCAGAATGGGTTCTGAAGTGTGAGCATTGGGTGAACTATCAAATTGTCTTGAGAGAGAGTCCGCTTTACCGTTCTTGGATCCTGGACGGTACGTCACTTTGAAGTCAAATCGACTAAAGAACAAGGACCACCTGGCCTGTCTGGGATTCAGTCTCTTGGCTGTCTTGATGTATTCTAGGTTACGGTGATCGGTTAAAACGGTGAATGGAAGATGCGCCCCCTCTAACCAATGCCGCCACTCCTCCAAAGCTGCCTTCATGGCTAGAAGTTCCCGGTCTCCCACATCATAGTTTCTCTCAGCAGAATTTAGTTTTCGTGAATAATATGCACAAGGGAAGAGTTTCTCTGGATTGCCCTGTCGTTGTGATAGTACTGCCCCGATGCCTGTATCTGATGCATCCACTTCAACGATGAACTCTCGCTCTGGGTCGGGGTGATGCAGAATAGGAGCGGTGGTAAATTTCTCTTTCAACTGGTGAAAAGCTCTTAGACTGCTGGGTGACCATTTCAATTTATGTCCACCACCTTGCAACATGGAAGTGAGTGGTGCGGCGATGACGCTGAAGTTTCTGATGAAACGACGATAAAAGTTTGCAAAGCCCAAGAAACGTTGTAGTTGCTTGACGTTCTCTGGTTGTGGCCAATCTACCACGGCCTGAACTTTGTCTCCATCCATGGTGACCCCCTCAGCGCTGATGATGTAACCCAGGAAAGCGATCTGTGTCTGATGAAACTCACATTTAGGTAGTTTTGCGTATAGTTGATTCTCAATGAGGCGCTGTAGCACTGCTCTCACATCTTTCACATGATCCTCAAACGTCTCGGAATAGATCAGGATATCATCGATGTAGACAATAAGATTCCGATTGAGCATATCTCGGAAGATCTCATTAACGAAGGACTGAAAAACAGAAGGACTGTTAGCTAATCCGAAAGGCATCACGGTGTATTCATAGTGCCCCGTAGTGGTTGAAAAGGCTGTCTTCCACTCATCTCCCTCTCGGATCCGTATCAAGTTATAGGCGTTTCTCAAGTCGAGCTTGGTAAAATACTTGGCGGTACGGAGCTGTTCAAGAGCAGCAGGAACCAGAGGCAATGGATAGCGAAACTTAACGGTGATTTCATTCAAACTGCGGTAATCAATACAGGGTCGTAAACCTCCATCCTTCTTCTTAACGAAGAAAAAACCAGCTGAAGCAGGAGAAGTAGATGGTCTTATGAAGCCCTTGGATAGCTGTTCTTCGATGTAGGTCTTCATCGCTTCAGATTCTGGCTGTGAAAGAGGGAATATTCTTCCTCGAGTAGGAGAGGCGCCGGGAATGAGATCGATTGCGCAGTCATAGGAACGGTGAGGAGGGAGTTTGGTTGCCTGATCCTCACTGAAGGCTAACGAAAGATCTTGATATTGAACAGGAATCTTGGCTGATTCTGGAACTTCGGAATGAGGAATGGATAAGGACACCTTGGTGATGGAGCGAAGACAATCCCTGTGACATGCATTAGACCATTGAACTATCTGTTTTTCAGACCATGAGATGACGGGGTTGTGTTTCTCCAACCAGGGTAGTCCTAGAATGATTGGGTGTCGTGGTGAGTCAATGGTGAATAGTTGGATGGTTTCCGAGTGAAGGGTGCTGGTATTTAAAGTTACTTCTTGCGAGATGTATTGGATCTCGCCATTCCCCAACGGACGTCCATCTAACGCTGCTACGGCCCTCGGAGGTGAGCATGGAAGAAGAGAGATATGGTAAGTTTTGGCGAAAGATAGATCAATAAAATTTCCAGCCGCCCCAGAATCTACTAGAGCTGTAGTATTAATCCTATCTCCTCCAAAGTACAGCGTAACATCCAGTTCAAACACATTAGAGGAATTGGCATTGTAACTCACCGCTTTGGGATCTCGTGACGTGGGTCGCTTGGGACATGTCGCCCTCATGTGGCCAGATTCCCCGCAGTAGAGACACAATCGGTTACGAACTCTCCTCTCTCTCTCCTCTTGAGTTAAATGAGTGTAGCCGATCTGCATGGGTTCACTTTCCTGAACAGCAAATGGAGCTGACTTGCCTCTGTGACCCTGGGGAACTCTCCGAGCTCGTATAAGATTATCCAGCCGAATTGATAAGTTGATGAGTTCATGTAATGACTTTCCCTCATCCCGACAGGCCAGTTCTCCCTGAAGCTCTGTATTCAGACCCTTACGGTAGAGCAGTTTGAGTGGATCATCGCCCCAGCCTGACTGTGCAGCAAGAGTCCGGAAGGTGAGAGCGTAATCAGCTGCTGATGAGTCGCCCTGACGTAACGCCAGCAGCAGCTCACCTGGTTCCTCTCCTCCGTCGGGATGCTCAAACACTTCTTTGAATTGTTTCATAAAGTTATGATAAGACGGAAATGATAGATTGCCTCCCTCCCACAGTGCGGTTGCCCACTCCAGAGCTCTGCCAGTTAATAATGAGCAGATGAGAGACACTTTACTTTCATCTGTTTGATAGAATTGGGGCTGTTGATTAATAAAGATGGAACATTGTAACAAGAAACCTTTACACTTGACGGGACTGCCATCATACTTCTCCGGGAGAGATAGGCGAGGATGGTTGGCAGCATTACTCCCGAGAGGAGGCGAGGGAGCGGGCTCTGGTGAGGGATTCGCCGCAACACCGGCAGAGGGCGTCAGAGACTGGACAGACTTGACTAACTGCTCAGTGAGTGTCGTGAGTTTGACCAGCTGGTGCTGGTGAGACGCCAGAATGTTAGCCTGAGTAGTCAGCTCTGATACTAAATGATGCATGGCTGCTGGATCCTGTGTCGGCGAAGTCTTCTGTAATGGAGAGGCAGAGTCGTGCGGATCCATATGCAGTGTAGATTTATTAAGAATAGTAATACAGGCACGGGTCAACGATCAGCATAAATGTATCACAGACAATCCACAAGAATCACCGAAGACAGGCAGGGGTCAGGACAGGCAGCAATGATCAAAGTCCAGAAGAGACAGGCGAGGGTCAGGGCAGGCAGCAAGGGTCGTAATCCAGAAACACAGGCAATGGTCAGGGCAGGCAGCAAACGGAGAATCAAAGTCCAAGAACAGTCGAGGGTCGATACACAGAGAATCCAGATAAACACAGGGGAAAACGCTCAGAAATGTCGCCGGGGCAAAACAAGACTTCGCACTGATTGAGAGTCAGCGGGCTGTTTATATAGGAAGGGAAATAGGGAACACCTGTGCCGGTGATTAGCCCTAGGTACGGGGATTATGGGAGATGTAGTTCAATACTCGGGAGACGGAGCTCTATGAGGAGCGGAGAGAGCCACGGAGGAGCGATTCATGACAATAATAAAAAACTTCCTGAGACACGATCAGATGTTTCTACAGAAGGAAGATATTCCTCAACATCGTATTCCTGATGAGGACGAGTTCTGTTCTCAGTGCCCTGGTCCTGTTCGTCACAGTGCTCATGTCCTCATCACCTTTAATTACACTCCGTTAAAATAAAATTGCACTTACAGTGTTTTGTTTTATTTGTGTTATCGGTTTGTGGTCAATTAAGTGATTCTAATGTTTTAAGTTTTCTGAGTAATCGTTCCAGGTTGACATATTTTCCTAATAATAATCCATTTTACAAGGTCAGTTCAATATCAGTAATGCAGCTCATTCTGTAAAAATAAGGTAAGACACACCAATGTAATCATGTTTATCATGTCGATGTAAAAACTGAATACACTTATAAAGTAAATTATAAATAACTGAATATACACCAAATGTAAAACAAATTTCATCTTGTGATATATTCAAATAAATGTCTCATTTTGATACAAATCTATCTTGTCTTGCATCTCAAGGTTTTTGCTCTAGTTCCTGAACAAATTAGACATTTCAAAGAATTTCTCATTTTTTATTAATAAAAAGGTGTTAAATTAAGTGATAGCATGTTACAAACGTGACATTCAAAACTTTAAAACTTTTGTGCATTCACTCATTAATGAGCGGTTACTGATTAGATGTAGTATGTTTTATGATGAACAGTATTAAGTTATGAGTGTATTATAAGCTCACGTTCCTACGGGTACAAACAGTAAATGATGAAGTGAAACTCATGATGGAGGACATGATCATGATCCTCTGAGCTTTTACTTTACTTACAGGAACAACATTATGATGATCAACTTCAATGAAACTTTGATGTTATATGTAATAATTCAAATCTAAAACTGTGTGTGAATGTTTACAGATTTAATGCTGATCTCTGATAATCTGCTGTGTTTTCTGTTTATGAAATGATAAATGATCAGAACGGATGTTCAGTGTAATATTTCTAAATGAGGGGAATATGAAATAAAGTCTGAATTGATTGTTACTCTTTATAAGTGTATTTATTTGACTGAAATGTGTTTTGTTAGCATTGTGTTTTTGATAATTAGATGTTTGTGGATGTTTAAACTGATTCATTGATTAATATTACTCAGTTCTTGAATCTATAATTACACATTGAAATAAAGTGTTTTTGACTTTGATGATGTCACAGACTGGTTTACTTTCCTGTTCAACAGTTCTTCTGAATCAGATTCAATCCAACTCTCTTTTGATGAAGATTCATAAAGTGATTCAGTCAAAACTGGACATTAAAAAGCAAACGTGTAAAAACAGTGAAACTCAGGGTGACAAACGTTTATCATCAATGAAAATAAAAGTCAAACATCAACAACTGAAGAAACATGTTCACACTGAACCAGGAACAAGCGTGTTTATTCAGTTAAACAACTGGAAAAGAGTTAATTTAGTGTGTGTGTGTGTGTGTGTGTATTTATGAATTTCAAAAATTAACATTGAGGAATTGTTAAGTGGTTCCTCATTTTCTTTGAATCTGACACAGACACACTGAAGAGTTAACAATATAAACACTAAATCCAGCATAAAGTGGTTCAGTGAATGTGTGTGTGAATGTGTGTAAGTGTGTGAGTGTGTGTGTGTCAGAGACGCTGTAGAAGGACAGAGTGCCGGCCGACTCGTCCACAAACACTCCTACTCTCTTACAGGATCCTGGATTAGCAGAAACATCAGTGGGGTTATAATTGTGACGGACAGAGAGACTGTGACCAGAGCAGATCAGACTCCAGGACTTCTTATTATATCCAAACCCACAGTCACTCCATCCTTTCCTCCCGATTCCTTTATATGACACTGATATTTCAGGATCATCTCCACTCCATTCAGCCTCCCAGTAACAGCGTCCAGTCAGACTCTCTCTACACAGAACCTGATGATGATGATGCTCAAATCTGTCTGGATGATCAGGATACGACTGTCTCTCTGACACAAGCATCACCTTTCTGTTCTCCTCAGACAGAACGAGATCAGTGTTTGCTGTGTTTGGATCCAGTGTGAGATCAACGGCGTCTGAACACAAGAACACACACATTACAACAGCAACATTTGAGGAGTTATTTTACTAAACACTAGAAATCTTTTCATTAGTTTTCAGGAAAATGACATTTTTTACCTAGACACACACACACACACACACACACACACACACGTTTAGTGAATATTCAATTTATCCTGTTAAAATGTTTTATTGGCTCAGTCTGAACATGTGATTAACTATGATTATTAAATCAAACTACATATTGTTTATGATAAATTAAAAGTTCGTGGGGTTTTTTTCAAAACGCTATAAATCCATCATTTTTTTCCAAACATGTATAACAACAAGAGAACATGCAGCATCTAATCAGGGGCTCACACTATAAACGAATCTAAATTAAATGTAGTAACACATTTCTGCTAATCGTCATGTGGTGCCGACCTGAATAAAGTAATGATAGTAATGATATCAATATTCAATCAGTTATTTAGTAATACAGTCAGAGTCAGTTTAGTAAAGTGTCAAACCTGTAACAAGTAGGACCGATGTGGCCACTATGCATGAAAAAAATTAATTATTAAAAATATTCAATAATGATAACGATATTCAAAGGGCACCCCTTCACATGCACACACACACACATGCATGTATAGGCTACATATGAGCAAAGCAGAGCATTGTGACGCTTAAATATAAGTACAAAAAAATGTTTATGTTTAATAATATGTTTTTTTTTTATTTAATCTGTGTTGAGTCGGATATATGAAAAGGGAACCGCATGAGATGAGTAAGATATGTATCCTTACTATATATATAGATATATCATAAGATATATATCCAATAGAGAGTGGGTCAGACTTGATTTTGAACACTTATTAAGTTTTGTTTTGTAGAAAGCCTTTCTTTAAAGTCAATTTTGTTTTGTATAAATTGTATCTTCATTTTAATCAATGTTTCATCAACAAATTGACTAGATTGATAAATAAGAAGCAAACATAGCAGACAATACTCAATACTCAGTTACTAGGGTGTTCAAGGTGGTTGCTATGGTGTTCTGGGTGGTTGCTAGGGTGTTATAGGTGGTTGCTGTGGTGTTTTGGGTGGTTGCTAGACAGTTGCTATGTGGTTGCTAGGTTACTCTATGTGTTGGCTAGGCGGTTACTAGGGTGTTCTAGGTGGTTGCTATGGTGTTCTGGGTGATTGCTAGACAGTTACTAGGTGGTGGCTAGGTTACTCTACGTGTTTGCACAGCAGTTCCTATGGTGTTCTAGATGGTTGCTAGGGTGTTCTGGGTTGTTGTTATACAGTTGCTAGGTAGTTGCCAGGTTACTCTATGTGTTTGCACAGCAGTTCCTATGGTGTTCTAGATGGTTGCTATGGTGTTCTGGGTGGGTGCTAGACAGTTGCAAGGTGGTTGCTGGGTTACTCTAAGTGTTTTCTAGGCAGTTACTAGGGTATTCTGGGTGGTTGCTATGGTGTTGTGGGTGGTTGCTAGGTGGTTGCTAGTTTACTCTAAATCTTTGCTAGGCTGTTACTAGAGTGTTCTAGGTAGTGGCTATGATTTTCTGGGTGGTTGCTAGACAGTTGCTAGGTGGTTGCTAAATTGATCTAAAGTGTTTTCTAGGCAGTTACTAGGGTATTCTGGGTGGTTGCTATGGTGTTCTGGGTGATTGCCGGACAATTGCTAGGTAGTTGCTAACTTACTTTAAATCTTTGCTAGGCGATTACTAGGGTGTTCTAGGTAGTTGCTATGATATTCTGGGTGGTTGCTAGACAGTTGCTAGGTTACTCTAAGTGTTTGCTAGGCATTTTCTTGGGTGTTCTGGGTGGTTTCTTTGGTATTCTAATGTAATGTAAGTAATGTAAATCACTAGAGAATGGACACAGAAAAAGTGTTTTCTCATCCTCACGCGATTCAGTGATGCAGCTTTTGATATAATGTAAGAATGGTTATGTTAGCACACGAGTTAGGATTGGGATACGCCAATTCTAAGCAAATATAAGATTGTAAGTTTTGCTAATTTTATCTCCCTCTACTTTGCTAAATTGGTCTTCAAATGCCTAAATAATGCTGTGTTGTGTATTAGCTTTAGCTAAAAAAAACTATGACACATACATCAGATGACTGTTTAAGTTTATCTGTGTTTTTTTGAATCTGTCCCTATCTAAAAAAACAAACAAACAACAAAAACTCCTCAAAGAAAACCTCCAAAATGTTGTGTATCTTTGCTGAAGACATTTCAGAGACAGAACAGGAGAGCTGACACACTTGACGACTGGCTGAAACTGAACTGAACACACTTACAGATTTTAAACACCGACTGTGAACAACAACTGAACGCAACTGTCTCTAACTCGGCGTGTTCGAATGATCAGTCGTAAGGATCAAATTACATTCATAATCGGCCTCACAGTCGTTAAGTATGTCACGGCTTAATGAAGAACGAAAAAGAACTTTGCCGGGAGTATATTGGGACTTTAAGGCCCTGTGTGTGTGTGTGATAAGTTTAATAGCAGTTCAGTTTGCTTTCTCAAGCCAATATAACAACAAAACACCAACAACTAAAACTGTGTTTGTGGACTTACATTTGCGTGGCCCTGCAGACATCCTGATCTCTCCTCCGTGATCCACACTAGAAAACAAACACACACACACACAGTATGTTTCATTATATTAGTGAGGACATTACATAGACCTTATGGCCTGACTCCCAAACACAGAAATTTATTTATCTTATATAATTTTTTTAACTAATATTTTTTAGACATTTGGCCTTCACGTAACCAAACCTGTTTTGGACTAAACCGCTCACTTGATATGGATGAGTTTCACGACCTCTTTATGAACTTTTTGACGCTTCAAAGTGTCAGTTGCGCAGACTGTCTATGGAGGGACAGAAAGCTCAGATTTCACTAAAAATATCTTCAATTGTGTTCAGAAGATGAACAAAAGACTTGCCGGTTTGTAACCACATGAGGGCGAGTAATCAATGACAGAATTGTTGTTTTTTTCTTTCTTTTTTTGGGTGAATTAACCCTTTAATTAAATCCAAGCTCGTTTGAAATAGGGCTGTATCGATGAAGGAGTTTCCCTTGCTGTAATCTTTAGTGGCTCAATATGCGGTATTTATCGCCATTTTTTTATTTATTTGCTGCTATATAAATAATAGTGTTACGATGTGGTCAGCATTCACAAAAAAATGACGCCATATTCAGTTACCAATGTAACCGAAACTAAACAGAGTTGAAAGAGGAATTGAAGTAAACAGAAGAGAAAAGTGTCTGTAATAACAGAACATAAACCTGAACACAAGCTCGTTCGGCTATTTTTATGTATAAAACAGTTCCGATTCTTGTATCTAACTGGACAAGAGGCATTCTTCTGATATTTCATTTTTGAGAGAGTCATTAAAACATTCACTGATTCATTAAAAGATAGATGTAATGAAACAAAGTGCTAATTATTTTAACGTTAAGCTCCACTTTTCAAGGCTCAGCTGACCAAAAATGAGTTGCACATATTTGAACACTTGATTGTGGAGTCAAGTAAACTCCCAGGAGAGTTAATTTAACACTGGAGTTGTTGCTGTGTAGGATAACATTGTCGCTTTAACACGTCAGATTACAAGAACGTTTTATAAAATGCATTCCGTCATCTCAGGTCTCAGTGATATCCTCAAAACATTTTGCGAACGTTGATTTGATAATATTCCTCTTTTGTTATTATGGAACATTGTATAATCTTTTATCTCAACAACTTTCCCAAAACATCCTCAAAATGTTATAATTAAAACGTTTTATCTTAGTTTACATTTAACCTTATAGAAACATTATTTGAAATAAGTAAACATCCTTAAAAATATTTGTATTTCAAAAGCAATGATTGTTTTTAAATGGATAAAAGTATAATAAATGGATAAGTGCCTTGCAAAAAACATTCAATCATATTTTGTTGTATAAAGAAAATAAAAAGGACATGAGCAAATATAAACATCACAAAGATGTGTTTGTAAAAAAAAAAGAAAAGAAAAAGAATGTTTGTAAAATGAAGCGTCACAAAGATGCGTTGTGTAAGTTACAAGGAAAAGATAAAGTTTGTAAAATGAACTTCAACTGTCAGAAGGACAGCTCATGAAGAACCAATCATGTACAGAAAGAAATGTTCAAATTCAGAGAAACAGTTCAGAAGAAACGTTAATAATAAAGATTAAGAACATTGGATCAGTTGTGCTTCTTTTTTGGAATACTTCAATACTATTTTTGTGGAATACTTGATGCGGCCCAGCCTGACCCAGACTCTACCTCCAACGGCCCCCAGTTAAGTTGAGTTTGAGACCCCTGGCATAGGTGAATAATTCCCTCTGACTATTCTCAACGACCACACTCCTGTCCGGTAGGTGGCGGTAAATGCACCTTAAGTTGGTTTGCCAACCGCCAGTTAAACTCTAAAAGAACAAGTCCTGTGCTGGTTCGTTGTCCATGTTCCCTCGTGTTTCTTGTGTAATGCCACATGCCTGTCTTTTTTCCCCCACGGAGACTTTTGGTTTGTTTATTTATTTAATAAATATCCTATCTGCACTTGAATCCTCGTTTCATTTTTTGACCTTCCGTGACAATAACAAAAAACAATGAAATGCCACCATTCTCATATACACAGCAGACATGATCAACATACTTGAGTTTGTCCAGATGTGTGAGTGTATCAGAGAGCAGCTTCACTCCTGATTCTCCTGGGTGATTGTAGCTCAGGTCCAGCTCTCTCAGGTGTGAAGGGTTTGAACTCAGAGCTGATACCAGAGCAGCACAACCTTCCTTTGTCACCAAACAGCCAGATAATCTACAACAAGTGTTCATGTTAGTGTGCTTCATTTTAATAAATGTTTCAGATATTTTTTCTAGAATTTGTGATACAGCATCAGGAATGCAGGATATGGGTTTACTAAGGGTCCTGCAGCACCCCTTATACAGGACTATAAATACAACAGTGCAAAAAGTTTAAAAAAAAAAATCTAATTATTTTATGCTCTAACCAATATGCAGTTATGTGGGCAGCCAGCTGTGGCCTCTATGAAACAAATTGTATTTCATAATAACGATATACATCACGGTATAATTATTTTCACTATAAAGGGGCCATGTTATGCCCTTTTATAAAGTCTTGTTTTGGGGTGTACTAGAATCAGGGTTCGTACACCTTTTCCAAGGTCAGATTCAAGCACTTTTCAAGCACTTTCAAGGTCCATTTTAAAGTTTTTCCAGGACCTTATCCACCGTAAATTACAAACCAATACATAGTAAAAAATTATTATTTAGGGGTTTTTCCACATTAAAAGAGATAATATAAAATAAACCGCCAAAATTGTGTTCCGTAATAGCAGAAGGATCAGATATTGAAGCAAAACACGTTTTATTTTTCAAAATGTTGTTAGAGGATTTGATCCCAATGACATGCAGTAGGGGTGGGCGGTATGACCAAAATTCTGTTTCACGGTATGACTAATTTTATTTCACAGTAACAATATGTTTCAAGATATAGTTATTTGTACATGTAGTTATTCTAAAAAATCATTATAAAGGACTTTGTATACTAAATAAACCCAAATATTTCTGAAATGAAAAGTTATTCTCCTTGTTTGACTTCCATTTGCCAATTAATTTATTTGGTAAACTATTTTGATAGCTAAATATAGTGAACAATACGCATCAACTTTTTGAAGAACTTCCCCCAGCTGACTGATATTTGAGCCTGGGTTCTCCCAAGGTTTTTTTTTCTCCATTCAGTCACCTGATGGAGTTTTGGTTCCTTGCCACTGTTGCCTTGCTTTTGGGTTGCTTAGTTGGTGACATTTAATATTCAACAATATTATTGATCTGTGTTGTAGTATTTTCATGTTATCACTGTGAAGCTGCTTTGATACAATCTGTATTGTAAAAAGCACTATATAAATAAATTAAACTTGAAATACAACTCATAGGTGCAATTAAACTTTAAATAGTGTTGCTGAATAATTTTTCAATCTCATGTTATTGCTTTACCTTATCAATCAGTCTATAATATCTAAATATTTTATTTTGAACTATTCTATTCATAATAAATAAGTAACATTCCTTTTAATTTGGTAGGATAATATTAGCAATACTATTATGTTTAAATGTGAAAGAATCACGAACTCGGGTGAGCACTTAGCGTTTTACCTGATTATGATGTATAGTTAAATTAAACACATGTAAGGGGTGATAGTGTTGATGATTTACCTTGGATACGAATGAGAGTGAGTCTACAAACACACGTAGCGCGTGGACTCAGGCCAACAAATTATTGGAAGTCCACTGTCTCCTGCGTTTGCAATCAGCAGAGAGCCAAATCCGATACACAGTAAACCTGTGTTGTTCACTCAGCTGCGCATAATAACACCAAATTAATAAAAAACACAATATATTGACCGCGTTCTGTTTTCTATCATGCGTTGTGCACGTTTGTGATGACGTAAGATGCATGCAAACGCACCAGGATTTGATAGAATCAAGTGTGAAACCAGGCCAACGATGCGGGGGACGCCAGGAACAAACGCGCTCAGGCTGCAGCAAACGATTTATTTTACCATTTAATAAACTAAATATTCAGTCAGATAGATATTTGTTGTGAAAGAAACAGTTACAATTTCAAGCACTTTCAAGCACTTTCTCCAAAATTTAAGCACTTTTCAAACCTTGAAAACACAACATCAAAATTCAAGCATTTTCAAGGATTTCAAGCACCCGTACGAACCCTGTAGAATATGCTTTCACAATGAATTGTTCAAAAAACACATTTTTCACATTTTTTTTATTGGATTTTTTTTATTGACAACAATCAACCCACATAGTCACATGACAACACAGACAACAACACGACAGCACAACATGTATACAGACATACATTGTGCTTTTAAATCGTATAAAAAGAAAAAGGAAAAATAAACATATATATATATATACATATACATACACACACACATACATACATATATATATATATATACATGCATATATACATATACATACATACATACATACATACAAATATACTGTATATGATAAAGAAAAAGAATAACATCAGTAGATCATAGGAAAAACTTGACGACAGCATCAATTTGTCCAGTTACAGTTATAATTGTTTTTGGAGGTATGTTATAAAAGGACGGCACATGACAGTGAACTTAGGCCCTGAGCCCCTTAAGTTAAGTCTAATTTTTTCCAAACTCAGGAATTGTAACACGTCTCTGGCCCACTGTTTAAAAGAAGGGGGGAATGGTTGGTTCCAATTTATCAAAATTAAGCGTCTTGCCAGCAAAGAAGTAAAGGCTATACAGTCCAATTCACTTTTTGAAAAAGTGTTTTTTTTTCACACACAATACCAAAGATGGCAGTTATAGGATTTGCACAAACATCTTTACTGAATATTCTAGAATAAGATACAAAAATCTGCGACCAGAAAACAGACAGTCTAGGACATAACCAGAACATATGAGCTAAGGTAGCAGGGGACTGCTTACATCTTGCACAGGTAGGGTCAACAGAAGAATACATCCTTGCCAGCTTGGCCTTGGATAAATGAAGTCTATGGACCACTTTGAATTGAATAAGGCTGTGTCTAGCACAGATAGAAGAGCCGTGAATTCTATATATAGCCTCGTTCCATTCCTCATCTGTCAGACAAATATTGAGGTCCAGCTGCCAGGAATGCCTTTGTGCATTAACAGAAGTGGATAATGATGATATAAGTTTTATATATAAGCTAGAAATAGTGCCTTTCTGCTCTGGATCATCAGGAAAGAGTGTGTTAATAGGATTTGTATCGGGAAGGGAAGGAAAAGATATAAAATTCTTGCGTGTGAAGTCGCGTACCTGTAGATATCTAAAGAAATGGATTTTGGGTAATTTAAAACGAGACTCTAATTGCACAAAAGATGAGAAGGAACCCTCAGTGAAAAGATCTTCGAATGTTAAGATTCCTTTTTCTTGCCATAGCAAGAATGCCTGGTCATTTAGAGGTTGAATAAAATGATGGTTTCTGGCGACTGAGGCACAAATTGAACCTCTCTGCTATCCAAAAAATTTACGAATTTGGGCCCAAATCTGGACGGAGTTCCAAACCATAGGGTGCAACAAACGAGAATCTAGACCAAGTGGTAAGGGTGAAAAGAGGAGGGCTGGAAGTGAGGAAGGAAGGCAGGCTGAGGATTCTATCTGGGCCCAGTCTGGTAAGTGGTTTATGGAATGTGAACCTTGCCAGTAAGTCAGAGCCCTTAGGTTACAAGCCCAATAATATAGTTGAAAATTTGGGAGAGCCATCCCCCCCTGTTCCTTAGGGTTTTGCAGAAAACACAAACGTATTCTAGGAGGTTTCTTGTTCCAAAGAAAAGAAGAGATGATCTTATTTAGATGAGTAAAAAAAGATTTCTTAATATAAATAGGAATAGTTTGGAACAAATATAAGAATTTAGGGAGTGTGTTCATTTTAATTGCGTTGATCCTACCAATTAGAGAGATGGGAAGCTTAGACCATTTCTCAAGAGATATCCTAGTTAGTTCCAAGAGGGGAGTGGGCCATCAGAGCCGGGCTGAAGCTGGTACACGGGCGCGGCAGGGCGGCTCGTCAGCGCCCCCTGGAACGGGGTCTGA
>JAOTRC010000011.1:1789469-1814823 GCA_027497675.1 Cyprinella lutrensis | reverse complement strand
TCTATCTATCTATCTATCTATCTATCTATCTATCTATCTATCTATCTATCTATCTATCTATCTATCTATCTATCGTACGCTGCTTGCTGTATTGCACAAAGCTGGCTCATGTTGTCAGATTACTATTATAACTAACATAGCACTAAGGCAGTTAATCTTCATTTCTGCTTAAACTGTATGAGGTTAAATATTGTTAATGTTGTGTAGAAATAAACAAAACAAGTAACCATATAAACCGACAGACTGAATGTGAACTGTGAGCTAAAGAATATTGTTTAGCAGGCTTTTTTTTAAAGAGTGAGTGTACAAAATAGGCCTAACAAGGGTTAAGGTTTTGGTTAATTGTACCATTTTATGTAAAATAAAGAGCTAAACCAAATGACCATATTTGTTTAATTTGCCCTCGACTGTAATGGCACTTCACATGTCCACTAAATGGAAAAATGAACAATATGCTGAGAAAATAATTCCTAGTGTCTTGAACATTGAAGCCCACAGAAAAGAGCTTTCTGAAAATTTACAGATGTGTTTAAAAGCTGGTATACATAGAAAATGTAGTGATGTTGTGTTTGACACGTTTAACTCAAGACATTATGTCTGCGTCTGTCTGAAATGATTCATTATAGAAAGAGTCCGTTTCCTTCAGACTTTTTATTAAAGTGTCATTTGGGATGTGTTGTTTCTACAGTCATGGTTATTTACAATGAGAATGGCAATCAAAACCAGAACTAAAGAATGAAGAACACCTTGTCACACCTGACCACAATGCTGAAATGACCTCCTAGTAAGACTTTGAGGGATAGCATTATAATATTTTTGTCTGATCTCATGAAGCTAGTTGATCTTTTGCCTTGGGCATTATCACAGGAATTATTTCGGCAGATGTAACATTCACAGGACATACAATTACCCTGAATCAACCTCATGGGCACAGTGGTAATAAAAGATGATTGCGATCACCTCAACATAAGACTGAATCTGCAACCTTTGTGTTAGTAGTTCTGAAGTCGACGGTAGCATGAATTCTAGAAAGGAAATGACACCAGAGCATTAATTTACTCACAACAGATGCCATTTTCTCTATCATCAAAAGTTCAGGGTCTTAGAGATTCTTTGAGTCTCTTATTCTCACAAAGATTGTATTCATTTGGTCCAAAAATTCCGTAAAACAGTAATAATGTGAAATATTACATTAAACATAATGGTAACACTTTACTTGAAGGGGTGTGCATTTGACATGACACCTTCATAATCATGACATGACATTATGCATGTTGTGAAGGAAGTTTTATGCATGTTTGTGACAACTGTCATTAAGTGTCATTCGCTCAATATATAAAACTTTATAAATGAAAATATCTAACTTCCGCCAACGATCGACGCACGTTCATGGGTGATGGAAGTCGGCTAACGAGGTAGGACAGCGTATGAAACGTCGCGACGTCACGACGGTTCGTACACCAACTCATTCCATCGTGAACGTGCGTCGGTCGTTGCAGGAAGTCAGATATTTTCATTTATAAAGTTTTAAATATGTATATACCGCACGGTTTACCATCAAAAGGCCTTCGTTTATCCCACTGGAGCCGGATGGATTACTTTTGTAAAGGATGTATGCACATTTTTGGGACTTGAAGGAGCTGAACCCCATTTCTTCACATTATATCCACTGGGGTCTAAGACATTTTCTACAATAACTGAAAATGTGTTCGTCTAAAACAAGATTGACATCTCGAACGGCTTGAGGGTGAGTAATGCATGTGTTAAATATCATTTTTGGCCGAACTATCCATTTAATGGATCATTGAAAACAAAATCTTACTGACCCCAAACTTTTGAATGGTAATGTACTGGAAAGTAAGTAATGGTATATGTACTGTTTGCCCCAATAATTTCCGATTTGGTCAAACAGTAGTGGATGTATGTATGTGCATTTGGCAAATATTTCACAGTGATTTAGTGAGTTGAAAATGCATGTAAAATGGATCCCTAAGGAGAATGTCATGAATTTATTGATACATTTCTGCAAATGAAACAAACAGACCTCCACATGCTTGATCACTGATGTGGTGTTCTTCAAACATCCAGTTAAATGTATGTCAATGAGGTAACATTAATTTTAGCTGCAGCTGGTTAAAGCATTGACAGAGACCTCGTTTACACAAACATACAAACTAGTGCTGATACCAGCCATCTTCTCATATCACATGAACATTCATTTAAAAACTACCAATCTGGTGTAATTATTTATGCTCACCTTTTAAAGAAATGTCAAGTATGAAGAGACTTTGAAAGGTGTTCATCCCTGTGCAATTTAATAGCATTTCATTCTTCATTCAAGACTCTTTTCAAAGTAAAAATGAATTGAATGTCTATATTCCACTGGTTTAAAGGATGATAGAAGGGAAGAAGTAAAGGAATGAGGGATACATGAAGAAAAAAGATTAACAGAAGAGACATAAGAGGAGGTTTAGAAACCTGGCAGAGGTCAGGAGGTTAAAGCTGAACTTATTCAACACTCATCTATTCAAAATAGTCTCACTTGCCTGCCTTTTTGTACAAATCTGAATGATAAAAAGAGAAGTACACTTTATTTATACATATACATTAACAGCATAATCTGTGGGTGGATATTTAGCGATCTCTTTGATAAAAGCTTTTATGGCTCTGTTAAAGAAACAGACTAAAGAACATGTGCCTGGCACTGGAAGCAGCGGATTCTTCTTTTTCTTATTGCATTTCGATGAAAAGTGCAGTAGTCATGCAAAATGCATAGCTTCTAAAGATAATATATGTTCTACCTTATTTGCTCTTTTTTTTGTTTTGATTGCTCATTTATTTTACATCATGAAAGACGACGAACGTGATCTAAGCTCTGGTAAGATGCCATCAAAACAGCTAAGAAGCAGCAGCAGCAGCAATAATGGTGTCCTACAGCAAATGCATGAAGAAATGTATATAAAAAAACATGACTTTGTACATGGGAGTCTTCCATCCACGGACTTTAGTCTGGGATGTGTGAAAGCCTCTCGAGCACAATAACTTCTCTGTGTTTCGATCATGACCATTCGATGCAAACGTTTCGGCTGCTTTATGACTAGTTTTGTTCACAATCTAGATGGTCTTGTTTTTGCAGTTTACGATATTAAAGGAGTAGTTCACTTAAAAAAAAAAACATTTGCTGATAATTTACTCACTCCCATGTCAACCAAGATGTCCACATCTTTATTTCTTCAGTCAAAATGAAATTAAGGTTTTTGAGGAAAACAGTCCAGGATTTTCTCCATATAATGGACTTCAATGGAAACCAAACAGTTCAAGGTCCAAATGAGAGTTTCAGTGCAGCTTCAAAGGGCTTTAAACGACACCAGACGATGAACAATGGTCTTATCTATCGAAACAATCGCTCATTTCCAAAATAAATAAAAAAGCTTAAGTTTTATAAGCACAAATGCTTGCCTTGCTTTGTTCTGTGATGAGCTTTCATGGCTCTCCTGTTCAGCATTCATCAAAATGAACAAGTCTTTTGTCATGACTTGAAGGGTCCTAGATAAGACCCTTATTCATCATCTGGTGTCGTTTAAAGCCCTTTGAAGCCGCAATGAAACTCTCATTTGGATCTTGAACCTTTTGGTTCCCAATGAAGTGCATTATATGGAGAAAATTCTGGATTTTTTCATCAAAACCTTAATTTCTTTTCAACTGAAGAGAGAAACACGTGAACATCTTGGATGACATGGGGGTGAGTAAATTATCAGCAAAAGTTTTTTTAAAGCGAACTACTCCTTTAAGGGGTAGGTTCGGAGTTATTACTCAGGTTTTGTAATTATTTAAACAAGTAGTATGTACTTTGTAGAATTTGCAATGGAAATAACATGCTACTGAAAAATGTCTCTATGCTTTTGCCAGTACAACAAAAGTCAATTGAGTCCACTGTTGTTTAGACCTCTTTTACTTTGATTGAATGGACAAAAATATTTGAAACATTCTTCTAAATTTTATCGTTTCACAGAATATTAAATATGACACAGATTTGAAACAACATGGGTGTGAGTAAATAATGACCACATTTTTTGTTTTTGGATGAGCTGAGCTCGATACTGACAGAGCCTTTTATCAGTAGCAGCATGTGGAAGAGTTTGCTACTGGGCGGTGGACAAAACCTCTGCTCATTTGGAATGTGCTTTGACCGAAAATGGCAAAGCAGCTGTGCTCTTAATGGAGTCCAGCCTGTGTCTTATTGGACACTTAGCATCAACAAGCATCTACTCATAAGCAGCTCTGGAATGCCTTATGACAGTAGCATGCAGTGCTGTGCATTATCACTGTTCCTCAATCTCACAGTCGTCAATGTGCTATTTCATGCTTAGAAACTCCCCATTGATGATTCAACTCTTTAAAACTTGAAAGCATGTGAGTGATGAAAATAGAGACTAAAAGGGAAGGATGCAACAGAGGGAGTTTTTCCACCGTATATGCACTGCAGGCAATACATTCAGTTAGCTTATCAAATGTTGTTTTTATTTTGTTTTGTTTTTTAACTAAAGTTTAATAACTCATCCGCTGTAAAATACTCATGTCCACTCACTACATCCATTTCTGTTTTGCCCCCTTGTGGCTATTACTTTCAGCAAAAGTTATCAGTGTTGTCAGTGAGGATACTCAAGCAACTTCTTACTGATGGAATAAAGAAAAATAGATCAAAAATCTAACATACATGTTATCAAAAATCTAACATAACTTAAGTGAATATTTCCTAGGTTTATTTTGTAATTATTTTAGAGTAGGCTATCACCATATCTTACGCCGGTTTCCAGTGCTATTGCCTTTGACTAAACATACATTAACATATATATATATATATATACAACTTACGTTTTTTGGTAAGTTGTCATGGAACAGCAGCATCAGTAGGCCTAGTAAAGTTGTAGGCTATACATTTACAACGTAGGCCAACATTTATAACATTAAAAATGTGACATCTTGCCCGAGTCAGACATTGAAATAAAAACATAATTTTTAACATCATAAAATAACACTTTTTACCCAATTATAGCAAAAATATGGTGATATTGAAGTTTTTAAAGCCTGAATTGCCATGTTATTGATATCAAGCTCCGGTCTCAAAATAACCAATTATTTAACATAGCCTATTCATAAATCAGTCATAGCGCAAGCCAATAGTGGGTTTTTTTTTTCTAGTGCAGCTGTTCGTTTGACTTGTTACATGACATCAAGTTGTTTCCGCGTATTTCATCACGATGTGAAAAGGAAACCATGAATAGAAAGCGGACACGTCATGGACTTTCCCTTCGAGGTGGTTACACACCAGAGAGCGTAGGATGAGAGGCGTTTTTACTTTCTACGGTTTCGCTTTGTCACGTGGAACAATAATACACTGCAGAGTGCAGATAAACTAGATAAAATCCCCTCAAGGGGCGCTGCATTCACCCTTGGGATTGTGAGGATTTCTAGATTTTCGTATCTGAGATATTTTATCTACAGAATTATTTTGAAATAATTAACATTAATTAAAATCATGTGCATTATTTGATAAATTTGATTGTAGTTTGTCATACAATTGAAATGAGTGTTTTTGAGAAAAGTGTGAAAATCAGATAATAAGAATGAAATGTGGTTAATCCACCTATTTTACAGTCTTTTAAGTATTAATTTTTTAATGTTTTAAACATTTGTAAATATTTGAATATTAATATATATATATAATTTTTAATAACCATTTGACCGAGATGATCTTTGGTCTACACAAGCAGGAAACTCATGAATGTGGTCGTGACATGTTTCAAGACACCACAAACTACCCGTGAAAAGTATGCCAGAGAAAGAAATTCGACATCACACACACCCATTGAATACACAAATAGCTACACAAACAAAAACGATTTATTTTGCTTCAGGACACATCATGTTACTCTGACTTTCTTTAAACTTTGCATGCAAAATAAACTAAGCTCTTACCGCAGTCATCGGAAGGAACATATTAGAGACAGGACGGAAGACATTAGAGTATTCACCTATTCTGTGGTTATTATGTACATCTGCATGATTTCCTCTCTGTTTCTGACTTACATTGTGGTTCCCTTTCATGTGGAAAAAAGTCTTGAAGGGTATTTCAAATAAATTTAGACCTTTAAGATATTGCCAAAATGTTGTCCAGTGGCACATTATGTTTAGGCAAACCACATGCCACAGTTTAAACTGTAGGCTAATGCTAATTAATAGGTAGGCTACGTTCAAACAAATAGAAAAATTTTGTTTAGATAGCTCCACCATTTTTGAGGGAATAATTTTATGAATGGTTTACTATTAGTTGTTTCTGCATATTATGCTGAGATCTGAACAACACTATAATTTTTGCCAAAACCAATAAGGGTATAATTCATGTTATGGCAGTTTTTTTCAACCATTTAAATTGTACAAAGCATCACAACATTATAATTTACAATATGAGAAATTAATATTCATTTTGAATGATTTTTTAACAGTATTGTTAAATTATTAGTATTTAAAGATTAACTGTAATGGAATGGTAATCATTCTTTAAAAAAGAGAAACAAACTCAACTGTTGACAGATAGCAATAAATTAAACATTCTCTAATGTTGACCATTATCGGTACAGATTGTGCAACCCTGATGAATAATAAATGCTCACTTCACCTTTAAAAAGAAGCAAAAATGAATTAAACATGAATTTTGTCCAAAAACAAGACCATATAGAGAATCAGACTGTTGTGATAATCTTAGATCCGTTGCTTTTGTCTCAGAAATGAAAGTTGTTGTTGATCACTTTTGTTATTTTGATGAAAATATCTTTCCTGTGAACTGTCATCTCCATTACCAAACAGGTCTCAACATCAGATTTCTTAATAATATACTTGTAATGTGAGCTCCAGTAAATCACACCAGAAGGCCATGAACTGATGCAAGTAAGCAGTGTGAATCATGATTTATGTCTCCTATTGGCAATGCATCAAATGTCATAGGAGTCATATTGATTCATATTTACATCATTTACATTCCATCAACCATTCAGCTTTCTGCATGTCTCTTTCTGTCTCTTTTTTATTATAAAATGTATAGCACATTTCTAAAACTCAGATTTAAATCATAGCAAACAATGAAAACGTGAATGAATATGTCCTTTAGAAAGCAATTATCTTTAGCAGTGTTCTGAATGCCAAACAGATTTCATCCCAAAGTCAGACGGTTTTTATTTGTGAAGATTAGGCTTTAGTGAACAAGATGTTTAGGAGTCATAACATTTTGTTACTCACAGTTTATTTTAAGTATAACCCAAAAGTCAATGGAAAAATCCTATAGGTTCTTTGTCAAGGGAATGAATGTCATACAAATTTTCAGGTTGGCCTTCAAAATTGCATCATCCCTACCTCACATTTTAAAAGGATTTAACATCAAAGATACAACACTGTTTTTAAAGTCTTTACAAGAAAAAGTGAGTGTTGGATAAACAAGGGATCTCTTTCTTTGTCTGCGTATCAGGGACAGATTCAGTTCCTCATAGCAGAGAAAAGGCTCACTTACTGGTTGCGTAATTTCTAAGGAGATGTTTATACACAGAAAGTATTTTCAAAAGTTTGCGTTTTCAGGCCCCCCTCGTGTCAATGTGTAAAAGTTTTTAGTTTAAAACTAACTTTTACTTTAGTCATTTTGGGTGGTTTGACACAGGTATACATGAGTAATACAAGGTGTGTTGTGTGATAACACAAAACAAATAAGGGAAACCATTAATTATTAACAATAAATTAATGAGTAAATTAGGTTTTATAGTGACACAAGTTGTGTAGAAATTTAATTTGACCAGCTTGACAGTCAGAGTGAATGATGGAGAGAGTATGGGTTGGAGTGGGTTGTTGGTTAGCTGACATTGGTTATTACATATCTTGTATGGAAATTTGTATATACTATTGGAAATTTTGATTCATTCATTTAATCTGTTAAAATAATCATAAAAGATTCAGACTCAATGTGTTGAAGTCTCCATAATGTATAGTGTGCTATAGTTCAGTTTGCTACTCCCACTCTAATTAATCGTGTTGTCTTGTGCGCCCGATTAGGATGCTTAGGACATCCACGACATGCACACTTACGAACCATTTTTTTAAAAAATATTGCAATACCAAAATACAAACAATATAGAAAAGCTTGAATACAGCGCGTATCTCCATCAGACTGTAAAATGAAGCTCGGGCGCACAAGATAACACGTCAGCAGCGTCATTGGAATCGTGAACGAGCAATGACAACAGAACCGGAAGAGAATTCAATGCCTAATAAAGTCATTGTTTTTGCTATGTTTGGACCAAAAAGTAATTTTGATGCTTCAAAAAATTCGAACTAACCCACTCATGTCATGTCACATGGACTACTTTGATGATGTCTATATTTCCTTTATGCACAATGACAGTATAAGGTACATACATTTTCAATGGAGGAACAGAAAGCTCTCGGACTAAATCTAAAATAAACTGTTCCGAAGATGAACGGAGGTCTTACGGGCTTGGAACGACATGAAGGTGAGTCATTAATGACATAATTTTCATTTTTGGGTGAACTAACCCTTTAAATATGAGCAAAAGTTTGACTAATTCCTTTTAACTCTGATATTAAAGTCAGTTAGAATCATCAAATTTATTATGTCAGGTAAATTTATCAGTTTAAAGATAATCAAATGTATAGATTATTCATGATGAATTATAAGTACACGCATGTGAATGAGACCCATTATTTTCATAAAATTACACCAGCCCAGCAAGTACATGTGATTTAGGGATCTTGTTAAATTTGATGTGGAAAGAGGCTGATTGTCAAAAACCTAATCTCTCTTAGGAGAGTTCTCAGGAGTTTGTAGAAGAGGATCCAGTCTATCTGTCTGAAGATGCTCTAACTCTCTGTGCAGAAGCACAGCATCATAACAGCGACAGTGCTGAGGGTAATGTTTTTTAAGCTAACATTGATTTTCATGCTTGTTTGACTAAATAATGTGTGTTGGTGATGCCATGTTCTCACTTAAATTTTTCTCCCTCCCTTCAAGCTGCTCTTCATCCAAAGTTTGTTGAGCTTTCCTTCTCTCCCCAACTGGGAAACCGAAGACTGGTTTTTCATACAGAAAGCCGTACAATGGCAACACAACCAGGGCCCCAAGTTAGAACTTCACATGTGCGCTTTGATGCCTGTCAGTGGATGGCTATGCAGGAGTTCACAGGAGGGTGGTTTTACTGGGATGTGGACACCACACACAGCTCTGGATGGGCTGTTGGGGTGGCGTATCCCACTCTGATGCGTAATGAGATTTTGGGAAGAACTTCCTCATCTTGGTGTTTGGAGTGGAGCTGTAGGCAACTAAGTGCTTGTCACAATAATATAAAGACCCCTGTTAAGCATAGTGTCCCTAGCAGGATCAGAGTTAGTCTGGACATGGCGAAAGGACAACTGTGTTTTCATAGTCTGGATGATAGCCTGCTAGAATTACACACTTTCCATATTAATTTCACTGGCCCTCTCAGACCTGTCTTCTGGCTTTATGGGTTGTCGAAATGTCAAAATGCTTTAACATTTCCTTTACAATAGCTTATACATTCCATTTTGCTTATAGAGCATCCTATATATAAGGAATCTTGAATTGTATTTAACTTTTTTTATTATATACCTGTGTAATCTTATTTGGTATCTGGTATTTCACTGCTTAGCTATACACAACCATAAATATTCTAGGACCAAAGAATGCTCTTTTTTTGCCTTGTTCAGCCAGCTTCATTTCTCTCCATCATCCCTGATTAAAAATAATGATAATAATTAAAGCTGCAAGCAGCATTTATCGGGGTTCAAGCAGTTAAGGCCTTTAAGCACCAAAGCATCAAAAGACATTGTCTTATGTAGCAAGCATTTAACCACTGAGATCATAGATGGAATAGACCATTTTTCCACATTTCAGGATGATTTTTCATGATTTACCATGATCCAGTATGATTTACCATGAATCTAGCATGATTTACCATGGTGTCCATTGATTTACCATGTTCTAACATGATTTATCATGATTTAACATGTTCCAATATGATTTTCTACAGTTTACCATTATTTATCATGCACTAGGATGGTGTATTTGTGGTATGTTTTATCTTACCTCAAGGCCATCCAAGATGTAGGTGTCATTGTTTCCACAGTATTTTCAATTTTGATATTTTTAGGTCAAACCGTTCTTATCTGTCAGTCCTATAATGCAGGTCTATGATCATCACCTTAAAGAGCATGCAGAGAGAAGTCCAAATGAAACATGTAGAATTAAACGGTAGACCGGGGCTAAAATCGGCCTAATTATCCTGCAGATGCATATGTAAAATAACGCGATCGTCAACATTAAAGGGCATATGAATCAAAACCGCCCAGTGTCACAGAATGAAAAGTCGACCCAGGACGAGTTACAGGACTGTGAAGCTTTAGGGTGTTAATGAACTCGATCTACTCCATCTGTGTTTTCATCTTCTGATCTATTTTGTCTTTGACAAAATGTGCTTTTTCAGCTCTTTGCTCAAAATGTTGCTCTTTTATTAAACGTTCCCACATTGAAGTGTTGATAAAAAACAATGCATCAAGCTAGACTAAAACAGGGTTGGTGTTTGTTTTTTTTAAAAGCAGAGGCTGTTCTTTCTTTTGACATATTGCATTTATACAACAAAATATTCTGGTGGCCATTAAACTTGTGAAAATGATCTAAAACGCTGGCGCTCGATGGCAATGTTTTTCTAAAACTCCATTGGGGAAAGAGTTAAAAACATTGATTTCTTGTGTTATGATCAGTCTTTTTGCTTTACTCACTGTCACTATGCATACTTGGTTAATGGATATGAAGAATAGAGAAGGAGATTGACTTCGCTCATTCACACACACAGTAAAGCCACATCTGTGAGCTTTTGAACAGGATGATTTAAAAGTCAAAGACGTTTGTCACTCGCAATCACAGGCTGTGTGAACGTAACCTACGAGCTTCGAAACAAAGGTTTTACACGGGCGTCTGCGTCTTTAAGCTAATCAGCTTGTTCTCAGAGACAAAGATTAATTCTAGGAGACTGCCCAGTGGAATGAAGAAATACGGCAAACCATTAAAATGATGGAGAACGATAGCAGGTCTACAAGGGAAGAAGCTGTTGACAGAGAACGGCACTTACGCTCTTTATTTGCGCCACTTGATCTGTGTCAGTGAGTACATTAGTCCCACATAACCGCTCATTGTGCTTATCTGTCTTTCCATTTCTCATGTTTTATGTGACGCCGTCAGCCGCGCGCCACAGGTGAATCATGGTGGTTTCAGAGCTGAATACCTACAGTACCTGTGAGTTGTAAAACTGAATAAGTGTGTTTCTTCCCATCTGTGACACAAGGAGTTCATTATTGACGTGAAGCATTTCTAATAGTGAGTTTTATAGTGCATTGATGTGGGCATCTGTGGTGAGACGCCAGACTGATAATAACAACAGAGCGTCTCCCCATACAATCCCAGAGGAGTGCGTTACATACAGTACCTCCAGAGATTTTGTGTTAAAGGGATACTTCAGGAATTAGCATTGAGCTTTGTACTAGTAGGAAACCTGTAGTATTTTCGAATGACCGTGCTTTCCACCCTCATGAGACGAGAGATTTATGTAGTTTTCGTCTGAAAAAAATTCTCTGATGACGCAAAAATCGTCATTTTGCGTCATCTGAGGATTTTTTGTCCAGAGGCTAAAGACTTCAGTGAGTAGTTGGTCTGTCCCGCATGTCCTCAACCCGTCCATAGAGGGTGATCTCACTCACAGGATCAACACATAGTGTCGGCCATCTTGTTTTGGAAGCTAAGCAAGCAGGCTCTTTTTCTGTGGAGAAAGCTGAGTAGTAGGGGTTACCATCCTCTTTTTCCTGGACATGTCCGGCCGTCGATATCCGGGATTCAGCTTTTGCTTTCTGCAGTCGCCGTTCATTGTTTACATACACAGCTTTTGTTTCAATCTAACTGAATTCATCCTGATTGGTGAATCTAAATGTAGTGTTTACATGAACACTAAACAAGTGATCGGTTGACGTGCGTTTCAATCATTTCGGACATTTTGGGCGATCTCGAAACACAATTTCCGGGCAGACTCATCACGAGACTCACTAATAGCCTAGACTTGTTGTTTAACTACTGCACGCTGTTACCGGTAGGCGTGGCCTCCTAGGGCAGCGAAGCAAGTGCATTCTGGGAGTTCATCCACATAAGCCAAAAATACATTTTCTGGCTTTTCTCAGTCTAGAAATCTCCAAATTCTTAAAATAATTCCACATTTCTTCTACATAAATGACCCATTTTTAATAGCCTATTCATTCATCTTTCCAGAGGTGTAGTATCCCTTTAAGTATCAACTTTGGCTTATTTGTTCTCGCTAAAATTCTTTAGGAAAAGAATACAAATGAATACAAACACACATGGGACGAATGGTGACCTTTAGCAAGAATGTATATACAGTAACATAGCTTGCATGATTTGACCTTGGAATATTTTATGAGAAACCTTTTTAAAAGAGCCAACAGTTGCATTTCTGGCTTATGGCCTAATAGCCCAACATGGGCCAGATTTACTAAACAGGGATAATTAGCATGAGAGCACAATCCAATCAAAGCTCAGATGGGAGAGGAAAGTTATGTTGATCTAGTGACGACACGCAAACTAACGGACTACGCGGACTATTTTTTATAACCCTCCTGCGTTTTAAAGAAAACCTCCGTCCACATGAAAACGCAAAAACAAGACGTCAAGCGCTGTCAACAGCATGCAACACCAGCAGGCGGCGATATAAACCTAACCGTAAAGCCACGTTAGCCAATCAGAAGCCGTCAGCAGTGCAAAAACTCCAGTTTCGCTGTCTACACGACAACACTGCAACCGGCGTTTCAGAAAATACTCACCCTGGCAGGGGTTTTTCAAAAATGTTCGGTTTCAATGTCCTGATACTGCGTTTCCGTGTGGACGAACGGCCGAACCGTGTAAAAAAAGTCAAGGTTATAAAAATACCCTTGTCCGTGTGGACATGGCCACAGTTTGACTCTTTGTTTCCCCTGTCTTTGTGATTTTGGTTCAGTCCAGTTTGTTTTCCCGCTCTGTCTCTTTAGTAATTTCCGTCACCTGTGTTTAGTTAAGTATCCCATCAGTCCCCATTCATTTATGCCCTGCGTTTTCCCTCAGTGTTTGTGGATCGTCGTCTTTGTATGGTGTCTTGTATCTTTAAAGGCCATTGCACACTGAGTAAGAAATTTTCGTATGCGTATTTTCGTGTTCGTCCGCCTAAAAATTCGTCACGCATAGAAACCTTGCACACCGAGTCCGTTGCGTATTTATTAAACCTTTGCGGGAGTTGCCTTCAAGGAGTTGCAAATTTATCCTGAGCGATTCAAAATTTACCTCAGAATGTCAGTGGGACAGTTTGATGCTTTGCAAACGATTCTGGAGCCACATATTAAAAACACCAATTTCCGTGAACCAAAATCGATTCTGAACGGAGACTGGCAGTGTGTCTAAGGTATGGACACAAACACACCCGCGCACGGCCCGGTGGAAGCACTGGGCAGACAGCTGTGTAGGCTATTATGTATATACATTGTGCCCAAATAATACATTAGTTATCGAATTGGCTGATCAATCACACCTTATTCGATCCTAAATTTCAATCTGATTGAAAGGGGAGGTTTATTAATTTCATAATCCAATATAGAGAAGAGAACATAAACACTTGATCGAATTGAAAACCGAAACTGAAAGCACGGCGCATATGTGCAATGATTTGAGGACGAGCTCCCCCCGGCCCTGAATTGTCAAAAGACCTCTCAAAATGCTGGCTCTGGATGCGAAAAACGCAGAAAATCGAACCCGATCCGATTAATTTTATGACGGACGAAAGTTTCGGAGGCGGTGTGCAAGCGTGATTGACACAACGTGAGGTCGAATTTTTTTTTTTAACGTGCGAAAATTTCGATTGCGAATTTCGGACTCGGTGTGCAATGGCCTTTACTCCCGCTGGAGGGACTTTGGAAACCTTTTTCATGCTCAAACATCAACATTACACACGAAGACAGATGAATATTAACCCTTTAACAATTAGAAATGACTGTTTTATCATTTCTATCTTGATCATCTTCTACACTCAGGCTGAAGACCGTGAGCTTGGTGGTGAAACACAGTCAGAGTGCCGAAGCTCTGGTCAAACTTTATGAAGCCAAGTTGTGTGAGGAGGATACGATCAATGCTAATATCAAATCTATCGATGGTGTCGTGAGCACTCTCAAGGTAATACACTCTCTCTGTAACTCGATGATGGTTTAATAATGGAACAGCTTTGATTTAACACTGATCGTACTTTTTAGCAATGGAGGTCTGAGATCGATGAGAGACGCGAGGTATTCCATGACTTGGAGGACGAGCTGCAAAAGGCACGAGTGGTCAGCGAGCGGATGTTCAAAACGCACAACGAGAGAGACTTTGATTTGGATTGGCACAAGGAGAAGGCCGACCAGCTCAAAGAACGATGGCAGAACATCCACTCTCAGATTGAAAACAGGTCTTTAACTTTAGGGATTATTGTGTTTTCCATTTATTTATTACATATACATTTATGCATTTGGCAGACACTTTTATCCAAAGTAACGCATTGCATTTAGGGTATGCATTTCATCTGGAATCAAACCATTGCTTTGGGGTTGCTAGCATCATGCTAGCATCATATGAGTACATTTATTTTGATAATGCACAATTTATCTTGTTCATTATGGATGATGTGTTTGTGTTCAGGCTCCGAGACCTGGAAGGCATCAGCAAATCTCTGAAGTATTACAAAGACACATACAACAGCCTGGATGAATGGAGCAAAGAAATGGAGGTCAAGCAACTCAAGGCCCAAGAGAATCAACCTGAGGACAGCAAGGCGTTGGCCGAGTTCCTGAACCAGCAGAAAGTATGACGGAAAAAATAACATGTTCATCTAGTTTACTAGCATCAAATCCTAATAATTTGCTTTATTTGTAGGTTTTGGTTGCAGAAATCGAGCAAAAACAGAGCAAAATTGAGGAGTGCCAGAAGTATTCAGAGCATTATGCGGTTGGAGTGAAAGTAAGGCAAAATTGTTAACAAAAAAATATATGGTAATGGCAATTTTTTGTCTTCGGGTACTAAGGTATACTGTCTCATGTGATTATTGGGTTGCACTTTAATGTGTACTTACCTAAAACTAACTACATGGTTAGGTTTAGGGGTAGGTTCAAGGTTAGTACCTAGTTATTATAATTACTATAGATGTATGTACATTTGGAACAGGACTGTAAAGTAAAGTGCTACTGATCATGTAGTACATCGGTATTACCATGTGACACCAATATTTTATTACAGTTCCATTTTAGTTTTGTTATGTGTAAATGGGATACCCTTAACTCCTTAACTGTCACATTGCCACTATATTTTTAAAACAATAAAATCTTAGAAAAGACCTTAAGTAATATTGACAAACTATATATCATTTGAAAGCTTAAAATCTTTAGTTTCCATATTTGGTGACTGATTTTCACACATGAGCCGTAATTTATCAATTTGCAACAAGAATATTTTCATACGTTCAGACCTTTATTTTGAAATAGCAATGAACATGAAAAATCATGTTCAGTTTGTTTTCATGCCAAGAGTTCAAAACATTGCATCCGTTTAATTATTTTAGGTCTGAAAATGTTTTAAATATTAAGAAAAAATAATAAATTCACCATTTGTGATGTGGCAGGAAGCTATAACGCGCATGCATGTTCTTTGTATGTGTTTCTTAGAGGTTGAATTCATATTAAAATCTGCCAAACTTCCCATACTACTTCTGAACAGGATGTCTTCTTCATAAATTGTATGAAAAATGTGTAATTGATGGTTCATGTCACTCAAAACACATATGGAAATGGAGGTGCCCTTATATGGGCAGTGATGGAGTCTGGTTGTGCCCTAGTGGAAGCGTTCGGTACTGCGCCCACATGAAATCTTACAGAAAGCTCATTTTTTGAGATATCAAACTAAAATTTTAAACACAACTTGTTCAGATTTTTCAGAGTAGCCCAGGTTTTGAAAATATATCGTTTATATAAAATATGAATAAATATTGTTTTTACATTGTACATTTCCATAAACTCAAACTTCCATAACTTTTTTCTTTTTCACTTTCTTAATTTATTTCACTTCGACAAAAATCTGCCAAATGTCTTCTTTAAAAGTCTATATCTTGAATTACAACCATTTAAGTTTGAAATGTGCATTTCCATGTCTATTCAAAAAAAGGGGGGGTGACAGTTAACAGGTTAACAGGTCAAATAAAAACAATTAAGCAGATAGCAAAGAAAAGTGTTTTTTATTTATAGTATTTTTTACCATACCTGTCTTTCTTTAAGGACTATGAACTGCAGTTGATGACGTATAGAGCCATGGTTGACTCTCAGCATAAGTCCCCAGTGAAGAGGAGGAAGATGCAGAGTTCCTCTGATGTCATCCAGCAGGAGGTACGAGAGAAATATAACCCATTTCCATAGGCTTACACTGCTATCCTTCTGATTTTGTACATTTGAGTATGTATGTCTTTGTTTCCCTCCTCAGTTTATGGACCTTCGTACACGTTACACAGCCCTGGTCACTCTCATGACACAGTATGTTAAGTTTGCAGGTGAAACACTGAAGAGGGCGGAAGAGGATGAGGTAAGGCCATTGTTGAATTTTTCTTTATCGAATAGAGTTAGCATTTGCATTATGGCTTGTTTTTTACTGTGTAGCAGCTTCATTGCATGTTTTTGGCAATGCTTTGCTCCCAGCCATGTTCCATTAGAGCAATCACACACACAAACATGCTGCACACATATTTGTTACAATCTTTCCTGCAATTCAAAATGTTCTGTGCTTGGAAATATATTTTGATACAAAATAGCACACGTTGCTGTATTTTGTATCATTGCGGTTGACCTTGTCTCTTGGGAAAGCATGTCCTGGAAAATGCAAACACTTGGTGTTGGTGTTGGTTTTTCAGCCTTCATTGGTAAGTGGGCACGAACCGCCTATTCTCTTCCAAGTGGTTGACTGGAAGATGACTGTATCTTTCATTACAGAGGAGGAAATCGTTGGAAAACGCAGAGTACTTAAGCTGGACTGAGAGCATGGAGCTGCAGAAAGCTGCAAGTGAAGAGGAGGTCGCCCGGCTCCGGCGTCAGGTATTGGAGCTCGAGGCATCACTGTCGAACAGGCAACAGCAGCTGGACATCTTGGGAGCGGACCTTGAGATGCATAAAAAGTCAATTGAGGATTTGACCTTACAGAGGTCAAAGGCGGAGTTTGAGGCCCAGAAATATCGTGTTGAACTGGAAGGTGTGATCAAAAGCAAAGGCTCCATCGAGCAAGAGCTGAATCGTGCTCGGCAACAGGTCCAGCAGTCGGAGGCCAAACAGGCCTCCCTGGAAGAGAGCCTCCGCAACCTTAAAAAGAGCATTGAGGAAAGTACGTTAGCCCGTAAGAAGCTGGAAGATCATTTACGTCGCAAGGACAGTGACGTCCAGGGCCTGGAGGAGCACAGTCGTACGTTAGAGCGAGAACTGAGGGCGAAGGAAGATGCCGAGACAGAGCTCCTCAGCCAAGTGAGAATCATGGAAATGGATCTGTCGCACAAGTCAGAAGTCAGACTGAAGCAAGGTGAATCCTTGTTGGGTTTCTCCATAGAAGGTGCGCAACTGTCCTCTTTTACAACCGGTTCTTCGATGATCCATTCCGAATCCGAGGCAGATGTCCTGCAACGCAAAATGGAAGAGCTCATTATGGGCAAGAAACGAGCCGAGACTGAGATCAAGACCTTGAAGTCTGAGTTAAACTCATTGATTGTCCACAAAACTGTGGCTGAGGAGAAAGCCCAACGTTTCAAAGAGCTCTTAGACGAGGCAAACAACAGGCTGAAGAAGCTTCAAGTGGAAATGGATGCGGATAGGTCCAACATGAGACAGAAAGCAGAAGAATTAAGACAAGAATCTTCTGAACTGAAGAAGTCTGTCTATGTGTATCAAGAACAAATCAAGTCTCTCCAAAGGGACAAATCGGCTCTGGAGCAGAGAGTGCTCTTCCAGAAGACCGAGGTTGACGGCATAAAGGAGCAACTCAAGGTCAACCAAGGGAAACTTCTACAGCGGACCTCCTTGGAACAGGAGAGTGCCCATAAGTTAAGGTGCATGGAAGATGAGTTGTCTTCCAAACAGACTGAAGTAGAGGAGATGACATTCAAGGTCAATGAACTCAATAGAAAGAATCAGTTGTTGGAAAGTGATACCCGACATCTCAAGGTAAGTATTGAGTCGATTCAGCAAGACAAATCACATGCCGACCAAAAGATTAAAACCCTGAAAGGCGAGGCAGAGGTTTTGAAGGAGCAACTGCAGAGAGCCAAAGAGGAGATCAATATGAAGACGAGAACGGAGAAGGAAGCTCAACTCAAAATCAAAAACCTCGATTTAGAGCTTCAGAAAAGTTCCTTGCATGTGACGCAGCTTGCTAATAAAGTAGAAGAACTCAAGAAGATCAACATGGACACTGAGCGTGCCTTTAAAAACGTGAAAGCAGAACTCGATAGAGCGTCCATTGAGATTGACAGTAAGGAACAGCAAATTAATATCCTCAGATCCCAGACAGAAAGTGCAAAATCTCAGGTAAAAATATTTGAAGAGGAACTTCTGAATAAAACACAGCTATCTCATGAGCTTCAAATCAAACTTAAAGACTACAACGAAGAAGCCAAAAAGACCACCGAGCTACAGCAGAAGATCAAGTCTCTCACGTTGGCCATCACCAACTATGAAAAAGATATTTCAAATCTCAAAGCTGAGCTAAGTACCATGACCACCGAGAGGAATCTGGCGAATCAGAAGGTTCAGGAACATAAAGTCGAGATAAATAACCTGAACGTGGCATTGAAAAAATCCATTGGGGAATCTCAAAGGGAGTCTTCTGAAGGTAAGAAGAGCATCTCAAAGGTCCGAGAACTTGAAAATGAGCTTCTGAAATGCAAGCAGACGATTAGCAGGATCAGTGGAAGTTCGGAAAAAGCCACAGTAAGCCTGAAAATGGACATTTCATCTCTTCAGAGGGATAAGCAAACCACCGACCAGAAGTTACAGGTTTTGAAATGTGAATTTGATAATCTGAGTACCACTCTTAAAAGAACTAAAGATGAGCTACAGCGGGCGACTGAAGAAAACAGGTTAAGCCAGTCCAAGCTCAAAGAACTCGAGGCTGAACTCCAAAGGAAAAGTTCTGTTATTCGAGAAATGAGCTCGAGCGCAGATAAATCTGTACTGAATTTAAAACAAGAGCTAGTCACTTTTCAGAAGGATAGGAATGCTGCTGAAGAAAAAATTACAAGTTTGACTCTCCAAACATCAGAACTGAAGCAGAAGTTGAGGCAAACCAATGAAGAGCTTAAGCAGAAGCAGAATCAAACGGCAGCTGCCGAGTTGAGGTCGCAAAAGCTTGGCGAACAACTGGACAACTGTAAAAAGATGCTTGACGATCTCAAAGTCAAGCTCGACTTACAAAAGAAAGGCTACGAGACTCAACTGAAGATAGTGCAGGCTGAAATGGAGCAAAAGCTTTCGCTGCAAGAATCGCGCTTAAAATTGGAGCATGAGAGGAAATCAACGGAGCACTCGCATTCTGTGGAAACGGCAGAGAGAGATAACAAGCACCTGTCTCAAGAAGTGGAGAAGCTGAAGGCATTGATTGCTAATGCAACAAACGCCAAACAGGAGGCTGAACAACATCTCTGCAATGTACGCACGCAGTTGGACGAATCTGACAGACAGAGGGGAATCCTTGACCTTGAACTTCTCAAAGCAAAATCAAAGATTTCCGAGTTGGAAACTGATCAAATCAGGGTGAAGTCTAGTATTTTTCAACTCGACAATATTCACAAAGACAGCTCGAACGAGATATCCAGGTTAAAGCAAATGTTGGCAGAGTCTGAGCAGAAGTTGAACATCTCGGAAAGGGAAGGCAAATCTCTAAAAGAACAAATTGTCTCATACATCCAGGACGTGAAGTCTCTACAGGAGAAGAATCTGAAGCTTGAGGTAGCAGTCAATTCTGAGCAGAAGCATCTAAAAGAATTGGAGGCACATGGACAGGCCAATCATCAATGTGCCAAAGACGAAGAGCTGGCAAAGCTGAAGACTGAATTGCAGCTGACTCAGAACATTGTTGCGTCGTACGAAGAAGCGAAACAGAACCTGGAGGAGGAGCTGAAGAAAATGAAAATGAGCTCTGAGGTACGACTTCAGGTGCATTCGCAGTTTTGTAAAACTTTCATCAAAAGGTGAAGTGTCTGATTTCTTTCAACTATAATTAAAGGTGCTTTCACACTTGGTTCCATTGTTTAGTCAGTTGCACCTCCTCTATTCTATTCACACTTGCATTTTGTGGGTCAGATCCCAAGTACGCTTCCATCATTAAAGTGGCAGGTGTTTACCCTTGTTGCCCAATGGGAACGCCAAGGCAGCAAAATAGAAAGGTTTACTCACCTCACATTGAGGCCTTGTTTACACTAGTGTGTTATCGTTTTAACATAGCATTTTGAAAATGAAAACGATGGCTGCTTAAAAGGACAACAAAGTAAGCAAAGCTTGAAGTCCTGTCTTCGTGTTATTGTTTACACAATCGCCGAGCCTGATCCGTTACAGAGCCATTAAGAGAGACGGGTCTGGACTGTTATTGTCGTGTTCCAGTAACGCAATGGTCATATGATAGGAGCTTAATGAATCAGGGAAGGATATACAATTATCCATTAGACCCAATCAGGGAGTGAATGTGGGCAGCCTCATATTCAAAAGTCTCCTTTTCGGTCTGTCTACACTGAAACCCAACCCAGAGTTTTTAAACTAAAACAGGGTCTTCAGTGTTTCCAAACATTTCCGTTTTCGAGGGTCGAACTAGTGTAAAGAAGGCCTTATTCTTTGGTCTGTTTCTTGGCTAATATCTCTGCTTGCAGTGCATCAATCCTATTTGTCAAGAGAGTGAGCGAGCACACACTGACACAATTCGACCAATCATACATCATAAATAGCAGTTCTCTTCAATGATTTAGGACAATTGCATTCATACCAGCAGCAAACCTGGTACGGAGTACCCCAGGGACCGGTTGAATTAACCACTTAGACTAGTCTTAGAAGTTAGTCATACATTTTTTTTTTGCTTAAGACTAGTCATAACTTTTAAAGTCAGTTACATAAAAACACACATTGGCCTAATTTGATACCAAAAAGTAAGACTAACTGTCCCTTGACCAACTGCTAGCGGAACATACTAGATCTTAAGACACCATCTTAATAAAATGGATAAATTTATGCTACGAGCCACTGACCTCCTTTTTAGGTGAACTCGGTCATGGGTTCCAGCTATGCATCCGAGGTCTAAAAACAGTGTTCCGATTATCCAAAAAAACCTAAATTCTGATGTCAAGTGTGCACCAATAGTTTGAAAGCACCATAGTTCATTTGATAGTCGACCTCCCTGCTTTTCTCCATAATTTGATCATCATTTTTAAAATGATTGTTTTCTTGATCACTATAAATTCTATTAATTTAAATTCTGTTCACCACCTATATACCCCAGACAGTAATATAGCAATAATTGCATGAGGCAAATAGTCCTCAGTTTTGTAAATAAAAGCAGGAAAAGATGGGGTAGAAAGGAAGCTATATATTGCAGTTCTATTAGTGCAGAAATCACACACTTCACCTTAACTCTTATATAATTATTTATGAGTATATATATATATAATGTTATATATGTATATAAGTGTACAGTACGGTGTCATAGAGTCTGGACATCATCTTAGAGTCTTGATTTCAATTTAGGTTCAGTTTCATATTTGTCAAGATCTGAGAATATAGGAAACTTAGTCCATGCTCTAATTGCATAAATGATCTCATGCTTGCAGATTGCTACACTGGAAAAGGAAAAAGTGCTGGAGGAGCTACTAAAGGTCAAGCAAGTGAAAATGCAAGTGATCTCTGGAAACGAAGGAACTCTGGAGTATGCTTCCAAGAAAACAGAAAATTCAGTTCCACTCCACAATTCGAATGCATTTGAAATACACACACATCAAATGATGGTTGGTAACAGTGAGAGTGACATCACTGACCCTATACTCAGGAAAAGCTCTATTGATAAAGGCAGGTCTGGAAAAAGCCAGACTGTTACATTCAATATCAATGATTCCGAGTCCTCCATCGATCCTGCTTCTGTCTCGCCTATAGCAAGTAAATCGAAAGGGCTAAAAATGGAGTCTTCCTCCTATAAAATTCAAGGTCTCAGAGGACGGATAAGTATTAAAAAGTTACTAAAAACTAAAATGATTACTCAGGAGATTGCACTCAAGTTGCAAACAGGCCTCGTCACTATGGAGGAGATAGAAGCATCACTTGCTCAGTTTGTTGGGAAACCGTCCTCAATTGCAGGTGTGTACATGGAGTCGAGCAAGAAAAAACTGTCCTTCCTCGATGCTGTTTCAGAAGGGGTAATATCTAGAACATACGCCACTGAGTTTTTGGAAGCTCAAGCTGCCACGGGATACATTATTGATCCTATGACAGGTGAAGGGTACTCTCCTTCAGATGCTTTTGAGAAAGGTATCATTACCGAGGATCTCAAGGACAAAATAAGTGATGCCTACAAAGCAGTCAGTGGCTATCCTCACGCTGGGAAGATTCTGTCAGTGTTTCAGGCTATGGAGGAGAGAATTCTAGATAGGCATAGAGGGAAAGCGATCATAGAAACTCAAATCTCTACTGGAGGTTTGATTCATCCATTGATTGGAAGTAGAGTACCCATGGATTGTGCACTAGAGCAGGGGCTAGTAAATCAAACCACCCTTCAAAGTCTCTATGATCCAGTTAGTAACCCAAAAGATTTCCACTACCCAGAAACAGGGCAGAAGGCATACTACAGCGAACTGCTCCGAATCTGTGTATATGATGTCAACGGTGGAGTATACCTTCTTCCTTTTGGTGACCAGCATCTCTTCACCCTCTCACCTTCCAGCAAACACAGAATATCGGTCATCAACACTTCTAACGGGGCGCAGATGTCAGCCTATGAAGCATATAAGGCCGGTCACATTGACAAGAGAACTTACCTGTTTCTCTCAAGACAAGAGAGCGAATGGCAAGAGATAACAATCATGGACTCAAGTAGGAATCTTCTACACATCCTAACAGACCATAAGACTGGGCGGCAGCTTTCCATTGAAAATGCCCTTAGTCTGAAAATCCTCCAAACGGAAGAGCTCAGTAGCTACCGGAGTGGTCAGCTCAGCATTTCGGAGTTTGCTGATCTTTTGATTTCCAGAAGAGTTGTCTTTAAAGTTTCAAACGGTCCTGTTGCTGGACTCTGGGATGTTTCTTTGAAGAAACGACTCCCGGTTTTCAAAGGGCACCAGCTGAACCTTGTGGACCGACTCACCGCATTGAGGTTGCTAGAAGCCCAGGCTTGCACCGGAGGCATCTGCGACCCAGCATCCGGCGAAAGGGTTCTGATTACAGAAGCGCTACATCGAGGACTCTTGGATGAAGGTTTCGCCAGACAGATCCAGCAATGTCAGCAAGCCTACTATGGTATCATTCACCCTCAAAGTGGAAAGACTTTGACCGTGGCTCAGGCAATGCAAGAGAACCTTTTCCCAAAGGACGTTGCCGTGAGGTGTCTTGAGTTTCAACTGGCAACCGGTGGGCTCATAAACCCAGAGAGCCAAGAGAGAGTCTCATTGGAGGATGGCATACAGAATTGCTTGATCGACAAAGCAACTGCTGCACATCTTCAACATTACAATTCCCATTTGAAATGTATCACTTGCCCCAAAACCAAGCGAAAAATGTCTTTCAAGGACGCTCTAGAAAAGAGTGTCTTTGACAGCCACACTGGGTTTGTCCTTCTTGAAGTAACAAAGCCCCATAGCACTGGGAATACTTCGTTCCAATACTTCTGGACCTATCGGCACTTCTGATGTGCTAAAATCAGGGAATTTTTGGGTCAATGTTTTGTAAATAGCAGAAAAATTAATTGGCATAGCTAGTATATTAGCAACCCTTTGTGCTGGAGCATTATCTAATATATAAGAATATATATTTTCATCCTGAAAAAGACATAGTGGTGAAAATGGGATTCTTTAGAATATGGCATTTTTTTCCACTGTGAGATATTGTTTAAAAATGTCTCGTATCTTATGTGATCCATTTTTTTTCTCTCTCTTTTTGATGGCATTTTTAATTTATTGCCAAGCATGATTCCATGTAAAATGGCTGGGAGCTCAATAGACCTGCTCATTCCTTTCTGTACAGTATATTGTATTTCTTTGCGCTAATAATGAATGTGCTAAATTGTTTTCTAATCCACACTACAATTTCTTTCCAATGATTTTAGAGGTCTGTTGAGGACCAGAAGAAAGAACATGGCGATAAAGTTAACAAGTTATTGTCCAGTATGAAAATGAATCTCAACAAAGATGGAAAAGCTCAAAGTGATGGTAAACCCAGCACTGAGAGCACTAGTAAACCCCAGGTAAACAAGGCAAACTATCCCATTGTTTTTTCATCATTTTTAACAGGTCTACCTGTAGCTGTTTTAATGTCCGCATCTTGTCAACATTACAGGGAACTGAATTTTTTGACATTTCCAAACTTTGCTAATATGTCAAAAACATCAAAACACAATTACATTGCTGTTTTTCTGAATAAAGATTATTATTTTGTATCTCTTCATTTGCTTGTTGTTCACATACTTGTTGCTTGCTTTTATTATCCACCCACATTTCACATCAAATATTTACCCATAATACATCTACCCTTTCATTTCAAATTGTGATTTACATAATCACCATAATCACTATTCTGTTAATTACATCTGGAGCAGCCATGAGGTCCCATGGCCCATTTTACACATGGGGCAACAATAATAATCCAATGAAAATGTATCCAGAAGCATCTCCATCATCCACATTAACAACATAATGTGCATGTACAGTGTGATAAACTGTACAAATTACACTGGGGCTTAAATCACAGCAATATAGAGTCCCCTCCACTGGTTATAGATTCCCCTGCACTGGTTATAGAGTCCCCTGCACTGGTTATAGAGTCCCCTTCACTGGTTATAGAGTTCCCTGCACTGGTTATAGAGTCCCCTGCACTGGTTATAGAGTCCCCTACACTGGTTATAGAGTCCCCTTCACTGGTTATAGAGTTCCCTGCACTGGTTATAGAGTCCCCT
>JAOTRC010000011.1:1649355-1667911 GCA_027497675.1 Cyprinella lutrensis | reverse complement strand
CAATTGCGAGATATAAAGTCAGAATTGTGAGATATCAAGTCAAAGTCAGAATTGCGAAATATAAAGTCAGAATTGCGAGATTTAAAGTTTGAATTGCGAGATATAAAGTCAGAATTGCGAGATATAAAGTCACAATTGCGAGATATAAAGTCAGAATTGTGAGATATCAAGTCAAAGTCAGAATTGCGAAATATAAAGTCAGAATTGCGTGATATAAAGTCGCAATTGCATGATATAAAGTCAGAATTGCAAGATATCAAGTCAACGTCAGAATTGCGAGATATGAAGTCAGAATTGCGAGATATAAAGTCAGAATTGCGAGATATAAAGTCAAAATTGCATGATACAAAGTCAGAAAGGCATAATAAAGTTGAAATTGTGTGTTGTAAAGTCAGAATTGCAAGATTTAATTGCGTGATACAAAGTCACAATTGTGAGATATAAAGTTGAAATTAAAAAGTTGAAAAGTCAGAATTGTGAGATTAACTATTCTGAGGGGAAAAAAGTTAGAATTGGCCTGACAACTCGCAATTGCGACTTTATTTCTCAGAATTGTGGCTTTATTTCTCACAATTGCGACTTTATTTCTTAGAATTCTGACTTCATATCTTGCAATTGTGAGATAAAAAGTCGCAATTATTCATTTAATTTTTTTTCATTCGGTCCTGGAAACAAGCTTCCATAGAGCTGGGATCAGTGTTGTAGCGCTACTAACGTCACTGCATTCGTCTGAGGGTGACAGCAGTTCAGCTGATTTAATAATAGTTTAGCTTTTCCAGTAACAAGCAGATGTAAGAGTAAAGTATGACAAAATGTTACAATTTGCTGCACATGGAACCTTTCTTTCTTTCTTTCTTTTAGAAACATTTGAGCTCCGAGTAACTTCACAAACACTACTTTACTACAATAATTGTGAGCAGCATATGTGTCTGCCTGAGTGTGTTTGTACCTTATAAAGCAGAGATGTGCAGAATGACTGGAGGTGCTCTGAGATCTTATTACATTTTATATTGAGACCAATTTTATCCAGTGGTCTGAAGGACAGACATCTATTCCCCGACTAAATCAACTCGTTGTCTCCTGTCCCGCAGTTCAAACATGCACATGCGTTCACTCTCGCTCGTCTTCACATATGCACTGCTGCTTTCTTCAAGGATATGCAGACTTTCAAATATGTCTTATGATTTAACTGATGAATTGCAGCATTTTAAGTTACATTTAATTGCTGTAATCATCGTTCTGCAAGCGGCTGATTGTTATCCCCTTTCTTCACACTGTCAAAGATCCATCACACATGAGGTTTATCTGACGGACGGAGAGCGATGTGTTTCCGCAGTTTACCACGGTTAATCCAGTTTACCAGTGTTTATATTGTTTTTAAGGGCTGTTTCATCAGGGATGGGGAGTGTGTAATGCGAAGTGTCATTTAAATGCTAACTGCATCTATTCAGCGTATAAATAGGAACATGGTTTCTTTGTGTCTTTCACTGTCACGTTGGAGTGTTTGCTTCCTTTTAACTGCAGGAAGATTTTAAAATAACAATCTGTAATTGAGACGACTGACACGATGCCAACAAATAATAACAGTGTTTCTTTGACTTTAGGCACTATTTTGTCCCGGGGCGGATTTTTATTTAACAGATTTCAACTTGTTCGTTTATTTTTGCCTTTTTTTAGCCTATATACAATATGAAAATACGAATATATATATATATAAAAAAAAATTATTTATTACATTCAATATAACAAGGATGCCTAATTATAAATAACAAAAAAGGTAAATAAATGTAAGCTATTTCAATATTGGTCTGTCACATTTGATAAAAAAAATTAAATATAATTCGATAATTGTGTTGTATGTGCCCATAGTTGAAGAAACACCCATAATGCACTGCTATTGACCCTACTGTTTTTAGTTTGCAACTGCAGACTTTAAACACAAACAAATGCAGGGTTATTACAACCCAGCGCTGGGTTAATAGTTAAATCCAGCATGCTTGTGTGTTCTATTAAACTCAATTATTTAGTGAATATTTAACCCAAAATGGGATTCAAATTAGAAAACACACACAGTATGACTATACAGTAACAATGCAGGTAATAATCAATGTTTAAACAAGAACACCAGAAATTGAAAAAAATATGAGCAAACATAAAAGCGAACGACGTACTGTACGTATTAGAAAAAAGTGCAGAAGAGAATGGCAAGTTCATAAAGTTCAATAGTTATATAGTTAAACGAATTTGCTTTTGTAAACTTTAATATTGAATCATATCTTTAAGAATGATTTTTTTTCTGAAAACATTATTCAAAAAGTTTATTAAAAAAAGTAAGTTATAAAAAAAGTTAATTGTTTTTTATGCCATAATTTTGACTTTTTAATGTGATTATTGTTATTTACCAAAGCGTGATTTTTCCCTTATGCACTGAAAATTGGCTTTCATAGAAATGTTTGAACAAAAAACTTTATTGATCAGGAATTTTATTGGATCCTGAAAAGTGAATGTTGTGGAGAAGAGGTTTAAATATGAGACATTTTCATTTTTATTGGAAGAATAAGACAAGGAATGGGTATTATGGGAGTAATAAATTTGATTTCGCCTTGACTTAACCCTTATGTGCTGTTGTGGCTGTTTTCAGCCACCATGGGGTATTTTTGAGTCTTAATTTGGCCATAACTTGTTCTGTGTTTCAGCAAATTGAATGATTTTTGGTGACAAATCTTATTTTGACACATATTTTGGGAAAATGCTTTGACATTTTTCAGTACACTGTGGGTAAATTCACTACCCTTTCATTATGTTTGTGGCTAAAAACTAACAATGCATCAAAACCAATGTTGTTTCTAATCTTTGACGTGTCCAACACTGTGATAAAAGGTAAAAAAAAAAAAAGTATGTTTTTTTTCCTCAAATTAGTGACATCATTTATGAATTTGGGAATTAAAGAGTTAATCCTGATTTTATTTATTTTTTTTTTTTTAATTTAGTAATTTTGGTCAGGACTGAGGATGATTTAATAGATTTATGCAAAAACATTTGAAAAAAATATTTATCTGATACAATTTGACTGTGATAAAAGGTAACAAAAAAGTTTATAATTACATTGAAAATAAGTAATTTTGTGTGCGTTTTTCCCTCTGATCAATGACATCATTTATGAATTTGGGAATTAAAGAGTTAAAATCCTGATTTTTGAAAAAAAACAAACAAACATTTAGTAGTTTTGGTCAGGACTGAGGTTGACTAATAGATTTATGCAAAAACATTTTTAAAAAAAATTATCGGATACATTTTTACAGCAGTTTAAAGCAGCTTTCAGCCACGAACATAACAAAAGGGTAGTGAATTTGAACAATGAAGGGTCAAAATCCTGTTTTTGAATGATGTCCCATTAGGAAGAACAATGCATCATCTGGGTCACCACTATTACAGTGAACGTGTCCGGCCAAGAAACTCTGGCATTTAAACAAACAGACTGAATTTACGTTGTGGCTCTCGGAGTCTGGCTCCGAGTCGTGGTGCTCTGAGACTTTGGCCGCGGTCCAGGAGCCCACGGTGGAGGAATCCCAGCCCGGAGAGTTATGGGACTCATCAGCTCCTCTGGGTCTCATTCCACTCGCTGCTGATTTACACCACGTGAGGGGAGGGACGAGGTCTCGCAGGTCATATTCATACATGCCTAAGTGGCTAGAAATTATTAGCTGCTTATCACCAGCCGCATCATTTTTCACGTCTCGGGACTTTTTAAAATAACCTGCAAATGCTCGCAGACATCATTCACACATGCAGCGTCAGTTGTCTAATTTAGATCACCTTCTGATATCATGTTTTCACGCAAACTAAAAAGACTCGTGCTGGTCAAGGTTAGGACCTCGCTTTGTTCTAATAATAGCAGGTGATGTCACACCTCGGCGGCGCGCCGGTGATCCGTCATGTGACAGCCCACAGTGAGAGCCGTGAAAAAGGAAGGATATCTCTCTGTGAAATATGCATGACATCAAAAAGCCTTAAAGGTTATTACAAATTAATAATGAGAGGATAAAGTTGTAAAAAATAGCCCGGCTGTGGTGGGTGGTGTGTTTTAAATGTTTAATGTCGCATGCGGTGCTTGTAGATGACCAGCAAGGAGCGGTCAGTAGTCTCCACTCGTCGATTAGTGAGAGTACATGTTTTTCATTTTTAGCTTGAAGAGACACAACTTCTCTGAGAGAGTTTAACATGCCAGCAATGTGCTTTAGCTGAACATGTCTCTAAATGATCTTCTCTTTAAAGCACTGTCACTGCAGACTTCAGAAAACACTCTTTATGAGTCTCGGTTAAGAGGTTTTTTTTTTTTAAATAGTTTGATCTTTTTTTAAGTTTTAGTCATTTTGTTGAGTTGTTTTTTTAATGTCTATATAATTTCTATTCATTTTTATTTAAATTGTAGATTTAGTTACATCACTTTAAACTAAATGCAAATTAGAAATGTTTCTAATATTTTTAAACTTTGTATTTTAGTAATATTTATTTTGTGACAAAGTGACAAATGATTTTACAGAAGAAGATTAGCACCAAGCAATAAAAAAAGAAAACCATCTTGAGATTAAAGTGATTATAATGCGAGATTTAACTGTTAAATTTCGAGAAAAAAGTCGAAATAGAATCTTGAGAATAAACTCATTAAATATTGAGAATAAAGTTGTTGTGCTTTGAGAAAAAAATACCTCGAAATACAATCTTGAGAATGAACTCATTAAATATCGAGAAAAAATTTGTTTTGAGAAAAAACTTGTTAAATTTCGAGAAAAAAGTCGAAAAACAATCTTGAGAATGAACTCATTAAATATCGAAAATAAAGTTGTTTCAAGAAAAAAACGTCGAAATACAATCTTGAGAATAAATTCATTAAATATCGAGAATAAAGTTGTTGTGTTTCGAGAAAAAAAAAACTTGAAATACAATCTTGAGAATAAACTCATTAAACATTGAGAAAAAAGGTGTTTCGAGAAAAAACTCATTAAATTTCGAGAAAAAAGTCGAAATACAATCTTGAGAATAAATTCATTAAATATTGAGAATAAAGTTGTTGTGTTTTGAGAAAAAAAACTCGAAATGCAATCTTGAGAATAAACTCATTAAACATTGAGAAAAAAAGGTGTTTCGAGAAAAAACTAGTTAAATTTCGAGAAAAAAGTTGAAATACAATCTTGAGAATGAACTCATTAAATATCGAGAATAAAGTTGTTGTGTTGCGAGAAAAAACTTTGAGAGTCAATTTGTTCATTTCATTCGATGAATCAACCAAATGACTCAAAAAGATTTGTTCATTTTGATAAACGAGTTCAAACAGGAGAGTCACGAACGTGCATCACAGAACAGAGCAAGGCGACCATTTGAGCTTATAAAGCTTACACTTTTTTTCTTAAATGAGCCGTTGTTTCACTTGATAAGACCCATATTCATCGTCTGGAGTCATTTAAAGCTCTTTGAACAGTTTGCACTGAAACTGTCTTTTGAACCTTGAACTGTTTGGTTCCCATTGAAGTTCATTATATGGAGAAAAATCCTGGAATGTTTTCACCAAAAACCTTCATTTCTTTTTGACTGAAGAAAGAAAGACATGGACATCTTGGATGACATGGGGGTGAGTAAATAATCAGCAAACGTTTTTTTTTTTTAAAGTGAACTACTCCTTTAACCTGTCTGCCACTAAAATTTGTAATGAAATAACTGTGAAGCAATAATACACTGGAAAGCGACTAGAATGACAAACATTTTCCAAGAACAAAGCTGGCTGTTCGTTTTCAACAACAGTCATTTCTCAGCCTATGTGACGGAGTCTACGGTTGTCTTCTAGTCGTGTTCCTTTGCCCGAGAGTGTACGTCCATATGGCTAGATGGTGTTCTTAAAACATTTCACCAATTGATTCCATGGAAACTCTTATTTCCTCTGTCTTTCTGTCAACATAATCACTTATTGCTGCAATACACACACCACACTAATCTCCCAGGCGTACCGCAGAAGTGATCACGTTAATTGCCATTTATTGCATGGAATTATAAACCATTACAGCGCTACCGACGAACCCTGCCAAAACAAAGAGGGCTTATTTATGTAGCCAAAGTTCAAAGTAGTTAAACTAAAACATAACAAGCAGACTGTATTGTCTCTTTGCTTTAGTGGTATGAAATGTCTTTATCATACTATTAAGCAGAAATGACCTTAGATTTTAAGGCCAACAAAATGTTTAATTGTTGCACGCCATTTTTATAAAGCCACAGCATGAAGGTCTATTTAACTTGCTAGACTGCTATTTTTTGTTCCATACAGTAAAACATTCTTTACTTTTTATTATGAATGATGTGGTATAATTTGGTGATGTGTGCTTTTCAGTGTTTTCCGCAATTTCCTCATTTGATAATAGTTGGCTTAAGCATTCCAAACTGCATAACCACACTGCAATTCATCATTCTTGCAATGACACCTCACTGCTCAGGGAACAGACATGGCCCTCGCTTCACGGTCGTGCCTTTGTTGCCATTTTCCAAACCCAACAGAATATTAGGAGCCCAGCTGTACCTTTCAATTACAAGAAGCCCAGTGGGAGGATACCCATTACTCACAGCAGGATTCGCCAGTCTTCCATTTGTTAACGCATCAATTGTGGCCACAGGATTCCCAGATGTAGAATTTGTCAAGACTGGAGCTGTTCTGGCAGGTGATTATCAGCAGGTGGGCTTAGTCTGCACAGAGTTCCCCCAAAATTGGCTGAAGTTAAATACCTAGTCCAAGATCAAATTTTCTTCACTTAAGTTTGATTACTCTGAGGGTGTTGATAAAGGAGACGTGTTTAATTTGCTTCCTGCTAAGCTTAGGTGGGTTTGAGGAACATGCTGACAGTGACGAGAATGAATCCAAGAGGATGTGGGCGTATATTTCTAAGAAATTCAGATGTTGGAAACTCTGTATCTCTATGGAAGGGAGAAGAATAAAACTTGTCCATTGTTAAAACCAATTATCTACCAAGTTTAAAAGGAATTGCTCTCACAGTATTAGTCATTATTCACTTTCTTCCTTCTATGCAATAAATAAATACAATAATATTAAGAATTTTCACACATTCACAGACTACTTTTCCTTGCAGGCACAGCTCATAGTAACGACTGCTCTTAGGCCATGTCCACACGGACACGGGTATTTTTATAACCGTGACTTTTTTACGCGGTTTGGCCATTCGTCCACACGGAAACGCAGTATCAGGACATCTGAAACCGAACATTTTTGAAAACCCCTGCCAGGGGTATTTTCTGAAACGCCGGTTGCAGTGTTGTCGTGTAGACAGCGAAACCTGAGTTTTTGCTCCACTGATGGCTTCTGATTGGCTAACGTGGCTTTACGGTTAGGTTTATATCGCCGCCTGCTTGTGTTGCATGCTCTTGGCAGCGCTTGATGTCTTGTTTTTGCGTTTTCATGTGGACGAGTTTTTCTTTTAAACGCAGGAGGGAAAAACTCCGGTTAAAAAAACACCCATGTCCGTGTGGACATGGTCTAAAACTCAAAAATTAGCCCTACAAAAATACTCATAAATGTAGTCCAGCTATGTTTTAAGAACCGAACCGATCTGCCATAAATCAGACTGGTCAAGTTTTCAAGGTCACTCACTTAGAGAGTGGCTTCAGCAAATAACAATAACGGTCTGTTCCAACATCACAAAGCTTAAGAAAAATTGGGATATAGCCAACCTCGTTGTTTTGCAGTTTGGGTACTATAAACTGCTGAAGTCGCTGAGTAAGGGATGTTCAAAAGTATATTCTATACACTATTCCAGAGAATAAAGAAAGTCAAACGGGTTTGACATAACATTTTCATTTGGGTGAACTATTCATGAGGTAACTATATAAAGTCAGCATACATTGCATTCATTCGATTTTATTCCTCAACCCTGTCACTAAAAAGCATTTATTAAGGATTGGTCACAATTACATAATAATAACTGTAGATGAGTGTCCAAATATTTCTGATTTTGAATCTAAAATGACTGGCTACATTTGATTTACAGTCCTGCACTGTTCCACATAAAATATGAATAACATGGTTGAAATGATCCAATTTAAGAGAGTGTAGGCCAAAAGAGCGTTGTGCACAATATAGTAGAGAAGAACATTAAGATGTTCTGGAAAAATCACATCGTGCCAAAACCACAACATGCAAATTTTGTTTCAGCTTTCGATATTAGACGTTTCTTGTTTCCAAAAATATATCTACCTCAAAAAAATCTGGCATTTTGGAGAGAATAAATTGTAATGTCTTATGTATAACACTACTTCTGATGTCGAAATGTTGTTAGAATGGACAAGATGTGGGTCCTAATAAATCTAGATGCACTACAAACTGCAAATTTACCAAAACATCAAGAAATGCCGTTTACAGTCAATCAAAGACAAAAGATCACACACAGTTGTCCAAAAATGAACAACATACTGTACAAAGCAACAAACAGGCAGCAACCTTTCACCTCCCAAATTAGACTGAGAGAATGTGAAAGCATGTTCCCTTATCTAATCTCCTGGCTCATTCCTAAAGTTATCCTCTCTGCTGTCGTGCACAATTCAAACCTTGGAAGAATATTGGAATTACTATAATTTTCCTTTTGCTTCCACAAAAAAGGGGGCAGAGTCCTCTCTTCTATTTAGTGAAGTTCTCCTTATCTGAGTCTTATTTCAACCTCTGTAACCAAGAGGGAGAGACAGAGCGAGTTGGAAGGTGAATGGAGAGGGCCGGCTCACATCTGCAACTCTGCAGCCTCCTCAAACCCACCTCCTCCTCCAACCCTGTGCTTTGCACAACCCTGACCATGGGACAGCAGACAGAGTGAGTGAGGGGGATTTTATTCAATAAGACTCCAGCTCCGTGCACATCCAATTCTGGTAAATCTTTGTCTTTTCTTTCTTTAACTGTTACGATGCATTGATTCTCTTTATTGTTGTGGGATTTGCAAATTTTTCTCTGGCTGCAACCAGCATTTCACATCTCATTATCTGAAGGCTACCCCAACAGGTTAGGTCATTAAAAAATGCTTGTTTGAAAATCATCCAGGGCTTCTTGAAAACTTTTTATTTTTTCATTTGATGCTGGTGTGTGTGGAGGGATGAGTTTATGTGTTTCCTTTTGAAACATCTAAAAAAAGACAGAACCTCACATGCTTTGTCCTTTCTGACAGCGTTGCACATCTCTGATCATGGATAGTAAATGTATAAGAAATGGCTATCAGTTCCTGGCTCGTGTCACTGTCACAAGTGAAGAATGAATGGAATTATTTAACAGGGCTTTGTCCGGCGGCCGGTTGACGGGTAAAAGCCGACAAGTTATGTTCAGAAAGTTAAGTTAAGAAACAATATAGCCTTCTTTAACTCGAGTTGCTTTTCCTCGTTTGGGTAACAGCTATGATTAAAAGCTGGAAAGGGCTCAAAAGGGAGATTCTCTAACAAACCGTAAGACAAGCATTTCGATCACGTCCGTAACTTGGTGGAAACTCCCTCGTAACAGCTCTGTCCTCGGTAGACCGTTGCCTTTACGTTCTTGATTATGTGAAATCGTTTCAGCGGTCTCTCTGATATAATGTTTTGGCTATTTCATTGGAGCCTGAGGAACTTGGCCCCCCATTTATTTTCCCCTCATGTTGGCAAACTAATTGAACATGCCTTACAGCAGTTGTTGATTTTGGTATTGAAAACCACTGGATTACAATAGCACATTTATAGCTGTGCAATGGAAAACATGCAGAAAGGTTTTACTAAGACAATGGCTGCCAGTTAGAAAACATGAAGATAACTGATCCAAGACAAGCCATACACAATAAATCAAGAGTAACTACAGATGTGGAGCGAAATTAGAGCTACATGAAACATGCCTTTCCTGGGAAACCGACTAAATAAAGCATGCGTATCTGGCAGCCTTCCCACTTAAAATACGGAGAGGTTGACGCCTAATCTGGAGGACAGGGAGGAATCAGCTGTTCAACGAGAGTTTCCTGCCTCCCACATCCAGTTGGACGAAACCCATCGACGTGAAATAAATCTTAAACAAGTATCACTACGATGAATTACGTGTGCTAAGATTCCACTGGGATTTAAATGTCATGTTTTGGAAGGATACATTCGGCTAAATTTAAGGGGAAATTCCTTTTGGTAGCAGAGAATGTTTAAACACGTTGCATTCCAGCTACGTTACCGTTCCAAAGCCTCCTTCATCTTGACCTGGGGAACCATAAACTGTCTGGAGGTCCCCAATAACTTCCAAGGTCAATGAGTAGGTCATGGTGCAGAGAAAAGCCATATGGTTAGAGGTTGAGACTGGCAGGCACACGTCTTTCCAGTTTTTGTGCAAGACTTATAGTCATTAATTCCGTGAGAGTAATGGTGCGTTACCAAATGGTCAATTCCAATTGGTCTTCTTTTTTTGGTCTGAAGTTGTCACATGAACTTGAGCTTGGTCATTCTCCAGAGCAATAATTTCTCTGGCAGAAAGACAACCAGTTCCAAGGAAAAGTGTGTGGGGAGGCGTGGGCTTGGGTGCTTAGCATGCAGACATGCTCATGAAAATAAAGGAGCATTCCACACACCTCCCCTTGTGCTGGGCTCTGCAAAGCACTGCAGTGAGGGCTAGATCTACCAAAGTCTCTCGTCGCTAGACCTTCAGACTGACAGCAGAAGGTCTGGACTCCATCGCAGCGTTCATTGGCCAAGGACTGCCCAAGAAGACGTCTGACTGACACGTAAAGCAGCCAATCGCAGTTCGTTTTGTTCCGTGTCATGTTTAGGGGTACGAATGTCCCAAGGATAACGGACCAGCGTGCATGAATAAAAAATTATTCACTCAAGAACGTCGTGCAAGTTTCCTGCAAGTATGGAGCCACAAACTTCACATACGTCTGAAAATCCAGATTAGAGCTCATTGTCAGGTATAAAAACTATGGTGTTCTTCTTCCATGAGGGCATAATCACAGCGGCTTTTTTTCCAGGCAGACCGTTAAATACAACACATTCTCATCCCAAGATGTCATCTGATTGACGCTTTTGACCATACGTCAACATCCAACGTTTTAGGGTAGCCTTTAACGTCAGTTAGATGACGATCCTTGGCTTTACCTTTAGCGTCAGTTAGATGACGCGGGTAGGTTTAGGTCTCGGGTAGTGTTAGGATTTGATAGCGTCATCTAACTGAAGTTAAAGGGTACCCTAAAACGTATGGTCAAAAGCGTCAGTTAGATGACATCTTGGGATGAGAACGGGCATTTAAATAACATGAAACACAATTCAACCAATCAGATGACGACTTTCAAAACTCCTAACGTGCTTCCCATTTTGTGTGCCTCATGTACAAAATCCGTATGTGTGTTAAGACTTTTTCAACCCTGGCTGTCTTATAATACACCTCCAGGTCAAAGACTGGAAAACCCCAGTCACATAACTAGTCAAGGTTGAAGGATGTATAAAAGTTTCACTCGTGTTCCAGTCATGCTCATGATCTCTCAGCTGGTGAGGATGGTAACTTGCATTGGGAATCTTTGTTGCACCGCAGCAATCAGTAGGCCAAAAAACACCCCCACCCCTTCCAAAGGGAGCATATCTGGTCTTCATTTATTACGGTGTTTTTTATAATGTCTGCAGTTCTTTCTCTTGCTGGAAACAGCACACAGTTTCCAGCAGCCAGAGTTAGACGAAGAACTGTTTCAAAACATGACATGATCCTACTTGGTGAGATTGTTAGGCTAAAATAATAGCAGCAGCACTAATAATAAATTCACCCATCTGGACTATTTAGTGTTCAATACAAGCTAAGCTCAATCGACAGAACTTTATTATTACAAATCTAGACAATTTTGAAGCGAATGAGGACATGTTTGTAGTGAGAATTTCAGTTACTTTTAGTATAAACATCCAAAATCATAAAACGAACCTGAAAGGGACAGGAACCTTATAACTCAAGTCATATATTTGAACAGGTTAATGGAGGAAACTTTCTTTTATAAAATACAAGCTCCACAAACTTCACATTTGCTCCAAAATTCATTTTTAAGTGTCTCACCATAAGCTTGATTTTTGAAACGGACAAGTGAGGTCACTACTTGAATTTAGATGCTCAAATGATAGAGAAGTATTGCAAAATATGCCTGTTTCTCATTCCAGTTGCACAAACAGGTTACACACTACCATCATTTCCATTCTGTGGTTTTCATAGCCAGGCCTAGAACCATGCACAACCATCTTTGTTAGCATGTACCGAATTAACCGCATTATAGTCTGTGCGCAACAAATGCAACAACAACTGCATCTTTTCAATTGTTTTGGTTGAGATGTTTACATCGATTACAAAAAGCATGTTATTCATTTAACAAAACTATAAAACTAAACATCTGCAAATTCAATGGCATTCATGTGAAGACATCTAAAAAATGCATGTCTTATCTTCATTTCTCTTCAGGTGCTAAACTGGAGCTTGGTACTTCAGGAACATGGGTTGCAAAATGAGATCCATGCATTTTGTGTTTTGGTGTCTTTACTTCATGCTCCTTCACTTGTTTTGCACAGCACAAGATGAGGACATGAGATTAAGTAAGCGTGCTTCTTTCATCTTCATTAGTGAATGTTGCATGAAGACTATTGACTCGGATAATAACATGACCTAATTGTGGCTGTCTTAATGCAAAGCAAATGCAACGATTTTGCAACTTCTTTAGAGCAATTTGGTCATCCCATTGGAAACACTAGACAATTCTTTCATAAAATAACCATTACCCCCAAACATAGAAACAATAAAGATAGAACTTTGGAGTCAAGTGTCCAAAATATGACTAGGTCACACTGTGGAAAATCTTGTATTCGTTCCTCAATTTCAGGTTGTAGGACAGCGCCAAGTGATTTAGTATTCATACTCGATGGATCATGGAGCGTGGATGACACAAACTTTGAGATTGTCAAACGGTGGCTGATGAACATCACCATGAGCTTCAACATCGGTCAGAAGTTCACCCAGGTCGGGGTGGTGCAATATAGCGACGACCCCTTCTTACATATACCCCTGGGAAAACATTTCTCAAGCAATAACCTCATCAAGGCCATGGAGTCCATAGACTACATGGGTGGAAACACAAACACGGGGAAGGCTATCAAGTTTGCCAACGACAAACTCTTTGCCCTGTCCGAGCGAGGTCCGAACGGCATCGCAAAAATTGCTGTGGTTCTGACGGATGGGAAGTCACAAGATGAAGTGCTGGCAGCTGCAGAAGCTGCAAGGAAAAAGGGGATAATTCTCTTCGCAATTGGCGTTGGGTCTGAGACCGAGGAGGCAGAGCTCAGGGCCATTGCCAACAAACCATCCTCGGCTTATGTTTTTTCTGTGGAAGACTATAAAGCCATCTCAAAGATCCGTGAAATTATTAGGCAGAAGCTGTGCGAAGGTAAGCCTTCATGTTCCTCTACGTCTCTAGGCTTTCATATCTCACTCATTTGTGTGATATTTTTCACAGGTGTCACATTGAAGTTACACAGTTTAAATGGCACGAGCTTCAGCAGGGGAGCAAGACTTTGTTGCTTTAGCATGTCATGTACCCGTGAAGACAGGTTTATGGCATCTCCATGTTTGAGCTGCATGCATAATTTGGTGCCTCTCGCCTCAATGCACGAATTGCAGTTTGATTTATGTCCTACAACATCCAGGTGTTATGAGTTCACCAAGATGGCTATAAATCGTCTAAAAGAGTGAAATTAAAATCATGCATTTCCGAGCACGTTTCAGAGATTGTGACATCAATTTCTAGTAAGTTTACAAGAAAACAAGTCGGTCTGATTGTTTGAAAGTTCTGTAAAAGGCCAGTAATTCTGAGATGCGTGTACACAGTTAATCCAATTTTGGCAGATGCAAATGTCAAGTTTGTATCTAGTGCCCTCCAACCAAAATTATTTCATTACTGAAGGTATGACTTGGATTTGCAGTAAAGCAGAAGTAGCATAATATTAAGTGTAACAGTGGTGGAAAAGAAGTGATCAACCGCAGTTCTTGAAACGGGGAAAAAAGCATATTTCCCAAGGCGCTTTTCTGTTCTTACGATGGATTACTCAGCAACAACTCCAGACAGACTTGTTAAAAAGTGAAAATAAAAACTGGAGTGCAATATAGCCATTAGGTTGGAAATCAGGCCTCCATAAAAGTTTGCTAAGCTCATGACAGAAAGTCTTTCCGGACACTGGAAAAGTTAATGATTAAGACAGTTTATGATAGAAGAGGTCATCTTTTGTCTGGTATTTGCAATGGCGGGGACATTCTTCAGTCGGACTGCATATTTGCACGATGTCCAGTGTCCCACTCCAAGGTATTCCTATGATTTTTTTAGACTAGTCTTCAAGCCAAATAAAATAAACCACCTCATTCCATAAATATTTAACCCTTTCAGCCATTTTGTCTCACCGTGCACATATTGTTGGGATATTAATATCAAAGCAAATTCAAGGCAGAGGAATGATAGGGTATTGCTTAGTTAGCCTAATTCCGATGAAGGCATTACTTGTTGTCCTTGTTTTCTCTATTTAATGTACCATAGAGACTGTATGTCCAGCAAAGATTCCATTTAATTCTCGGGATGCGAAAGGATTTGACATTCTCCTCGATCTCAACTTGGCTAAAAAAGCCAAAAAGACGCAAGGATCATTTTATGGCAGCAAAGCCTACCAGGTGACGTCCCGAGTTGACCTGAGTGAGAGCACTAGGTAAAGGTATTTATAGTATCAAGCTTCTCTGTCCTTGCAAGAATACTCTGTTTGATTTGAAACATCATGTTCCCCTTAATGTCCGTAGGATGTTATTTCCAGGAGGACTTCCTCCGTCCTATGTTTTTGTGGCCACGCTGAAGTACAAAGGCTCTGTGGTTATGGAGGACTGGGATCTGTGGCGTATACAGACTAAGGATGAAAAGCCTCAAATGGCTGTTACTCTAAACGGTCTGGACAGGACAGTGATGTTCACCACCACCACCAGCAGTACACCGAGCGGAACGCAAACTGTGGTCTTCACAAAAACACCCGCTAAGGTACATCCAGAGCATGAGAAACGAACTCTGAAACAAATCCATCAACTCTGTGTGCTACTTAGTCAAATCCATCAGTTAATTCGGAAACACTTTATTTTGATGATACACTTTAGACATTCTACTACCTTTAAAGGGTTAGTTCACCCAAAAATGAAAATTAAGTCATTAATAACTCACCCCCATGCTGTACCAATCCCGTAAGACCTTCGCTCGTCTTTGGAACACAAATGAAGATATTTTTGATTAAATTTGAGAGCTGTATCACTACCATATAGGCTGCCTAAGGGAATGAAACTTGACGGCCCAGAAAGTCATTGAAGAAAATTTTTAAATATTCCATGTGCCTACAGTGGCTCAACAATAAGTTTATCAAGCGACGAGAATACTTTTTGTGTGAACAAACAAAAATAACGACTTTATTCGACTATTGCTTTCCTTCCCTGTAGGCCTGAAACGAGACTTCAAGAGATTTCCACAATGCACGCGCAAGAACTGAAGTAGTTGAAGGAGTCGCAATTGTCACGCATACGTCGTGGAAATCTCTTGAAGTCTCGTCTCGGGGGTGAGTAATTAATGACTTAATTTTCATTTTTGGGTGAACTAACCCTTTAAGTAACTTTGCAGCAAAGACTCATTACAGTATTCGTAGACAGTCTGCTTAATATCCGCTAACACTTTATTTTGACGCTCCCCAACAGACATTCTACTGACTACAAGTAAAGACATGTCAACTTATTCTACATTCCTGAACCTTTATACCTAACCTTTTTTGTAGACTGTAGTTGACCTTTATACCTAAGTCAACTACAGTCTACAAATACTTTAATGAATGTTAGTTGATATTAGGGTTGGGTACCGAAACACAGTGTCAATAAGGTGCCAATATACGACCTAAACGGTATTAACCAGACCGAATAAGAATGGAAATTTTGGTGCCTGAATGTACGTTTACATCGCCGCCAACTTGAGCTTCCAAAGCGGCCCGAAGTCAGGCTGGCTTTTCTCAGCTCCAAGGAGCATCAAATCCATTGCCGTCATGTTTTGGGTGTTTTGAGCGTCAAACAGAAAGTTGAAAGAAGCTCAACTTTATGGCAATGAGCTTTGCCGCGGTTCAGCGGCAAGCAGCGGCAAAACGCCAGCAACCAAACGGAATATAGACGTCCTTCACGCTGGCTGATTCCGGAGAAAAATGAACGTAAACTTTCGTTCCTACCAAAACATTAGCTCAGAGAAAATGAAAGAGAAGCTAATCGTCGTCAATGCTGTGTTTCCTACTGGTTTCGTATCATTTATGACATGATGTTGTTTGCTTATAGGGACCGCATGAACGCAACTTTTATTTGAAATATTTACGAACGCTTGTTTTAAAGCGGGAATGCAATTAATTTCCACACGGTGACACCGATTTGACAACGCAATAATAATAACAAACTATTTTTTTCCGACCAAGTGTGACCAATCCGGTTATAAAAATGCTGTCATTAAAAAAAGGTTTCTTCAATGTATTTCTTCTTTTTTCTGTTTTTTTTACATTTCATATTGTGATTTCTATCCTCCCTGCATTCAAAGAGTCAACAAGCTTCCCCCGTACTTTTTGACAAGCGTCCTTGGCAGGCCGGCCAGAGCTTCTCTGACGCTCAAGTCAGTGGCGGTGTGAACGTCCAGTGAGCTTGGGAACCTCAATTGATGTCCTATGTCTCAATGGTTCTGCTTCACTAGCTTCACCAAAAAGACCATTCTGGTTGATGGTTTGGTCCATGAGTTATATCAGCACTTATTCAGCCTGAAAAGCAATGTGTGCCCAAGCTGGTTTTAGCGGGGCTACTACAATTTCAGGCAAATTTCACACAGAACATCGCTTAACTGTGGAATGACAGCCAAATAAATTGGATACCAGACTTATAGTCCCACATGGATAAAACGTAGGTGGAATTTGGAAAAGAAATACTGAAATTTTTATACATCATAAATTTGATCTTTTCCGTTTAGTTTATATTCTCTCCATTTCACTTTACTGTATAGGATGATTCCGTATTATTTAAAATATGAGCACCCAAAGTTGAGTGACAAAGAGCCCTAGTATGTTTATTATTTAACATTTACATAAATCCTTCTTTTATGATGCCAATGCTACTGAATAACAGTTTACAAAGACGTTCTTATCTTCCTCGTAGTCATTTTTATGGTATATAAGTGTAAAAATGTAATGTAAGACATCGTAAACTGCATTCTTCTATGTTTTATGTATTTTACAGAAACTATTTGATGAAAAATGGCATCAGCTGCGTCTTCTAGTAACAGAGGAAGACGTCACTCTGTACGTCGATGATCTGGAAATTGAAACCTTGGCACTAGAGCCTCCTGATGGTATTTTTATTAATGGAAAAACACAGGTTGGGAAGTACGTCAGCAAAGAAACAACTGTACCTGTAAGTATGTAAATGACTTCTTGGATCTCATTATGTTACGTTGTCACTCTGTAGTTCCAGTTATTATATTATTTTTGTTAGTAAAGCACTCTATGGTTATGTTAGACTTGCTTAAACTTGTATATATTGTATTACATAATATTCAATTACTAAATGACAATTAATCACTCAATATCTTACTCAAAGTGTGATTTATTGCCTGCTATAAGCACCAATAAAATATACTTTCTTAATGAATATCTGTGGAGATGTTGAGGGGATGCCTGTCCATTCAGGTGAATCCAAGAGTAGCAGCTTTTAGAGTTTTATTTTTTTGTTTGTATTTTGATTGTTGAAGTTAGCTTATTGTAACACTGTTATAAGGGAAACTTAACATTAAAGGGGCTATATATAAGAATTGTAATGTTTTAGCCATTTTTTTATTGCCGATACTTGAACAGTTTGTAACAAAATTTAAAACATGAGACCTTCCCGGACTTCCTAGCTGGTCTTTGAAAGCCTGTGGACTGATTTTTAAGTACTCAGGATGTTTTGGCCAAAAAAATCGAAAGGAGGTTACATTTAAGTGCGCTCCCGAGAGCCTCTCTTCCGTTCAATGACACATGAAACGAATGCTTATACAATGTTCAGGATAATGCATGAGCTATTCTTTACTGTAATATCATTAGCCACGTTTCTATTACCCTTCAAACTATCTGAATTGAAAACATGCCCAGATGGAAACATAAATTTCGCAAAAATCCCCATATATTGCAAAAAAGTTTTTACGCTGGCATGAGATGGGTTTCATACAATTCGAAAAAGGAATATTCCACAAAACTGCCATCGAAACAGCTTTTCCGCATTTACAGGTCACCTGACGTACGTAAAAGTTGATCATTCTTTAAAGCTTTCAAAAATATATGTGCTCATTAATGTATATTTACTTCGTTCGAGTAAGAAATTATTCTCGTGAGTGTATAATACGCCATTGAAAATGCATACGGGTAAGGGGTTCTAATGTCGGTCGCCATGTTGCCCCTCCATCTTGAAAGTACATTAGCCAAAGAGGGACAT
>JAOTRC010000011.1:1529832-1547720 GCA_027497675.1 Cyprinella lutrensis | reverse complement strand
ACATTACACACTATTTAAAATGAAAAAAGTGAAATCGCAATCACCCCCCCCCCCACTTTAAGGTTCTGCAAGAACCAATGAGGTTCATTCTCGTGTTACGCAGCACGTTTAAGGTTCTTACCAATGATACAATATTTTTGTACAGTATTATAGAGATTCCAGGCTTATTTTGATGTGAGACTAGGATAATCTTTGTCTGGGAATCTTCTCTCTGGTCTTTAAGCCCTCTTTTTCCAAACCTTTATGCGTTTGTTTTCACAAACAATTGACAGTACTTACTAATTTAAATTTCGACCAGTTTAAAATTCCAACAGGGGTACAATTGGGTAGGCCACAGCAGCTGTTTTAACATCAAGTTAAGTAACTTTGACAACAATGAGAGGAGACTCAAATTCCTGAAGGTGAATCAGCATTGAAGCGATATCTCACAGACACCCCGAGAGCAAATAATAACGATCTGTCATTTGTCCTTCTCCACTGACCCCCTAGCACAACTTGGTGGAAATGAAAGATTTTATCATAGTTTTTCATTAGGGCTCGCCAGTCGTCTCCGCCACCAGCTGAGCCAGAAATGAATTTTGCTAACCCTGTCAGCTCACAGTCACCCCAGCTTTTGTTCACGATAGAGACGTTATAGCACTTCGTATGGCTTTTCTCAGGGACTTGAGGGTGAAAAAAAAATTAACTCCCTTAGATAGTAGCTCAAATAGGTTTGGTCTGGTTATTTATTGGGTTTCGAGACAAATCGTGATATGGACTGCAGTTCTCCCATTCTGCCTCGAAGACTCTGAGCCCAGAGCGCTCCGGATTGGCAGATTTGTGCCGTACTAGCGCCAGTCTGACAGTTTCACTGATGGTCAATGCCAGAACTAGTGTTCCTTCCTGACACAGCGTAACATGATATATCTATTCCTATCATAAATCAAGTCGAAACTTCGGGAAATCTGTAATTTATGAGGAAGAAGTGGTCCTAAATCTAAATAAATCATTAGGTACAAGAACATCATATATTCTAAGATGTGAAAGGTGCACTCTTGGTTGATAAACCAGTCGTCTTTGACTTGTTTCAAGCATCTTGGAGATGTTGTCACAGTTATGAACAAAAATTATTCCAGTAATGTTTTCAGGAGGTTCGTTTTCTGATGTTTTCTGATCTTTAATAAGTTTTTTTTAAAACATTTTTATTTGGACGTTTTTGAATGTTACTACTTTTGGAATGTTCAGTGAACTTTTAAAAGTAACATTCCCATAAAGTTCGCAAAGTGGTAAAATGGAATGTTTGTTTAACCAAGAAACAAAGGTTTTAAAACATTGTTTTGAGAACATTCCGAAATTAAGTTTTCATAACTTAATGGGAATATTTTAAAAATGTTCTAAGAGGGGGGAAAAAAACATTTAAGATGATTATTTAAATTTTTACTTTTTTACTTTTAACATTTGCCAATATCAATTTTGGATTTACGAATATTTCTTTTACATGCACAAACACACATTCTTCTTCGATGTCTAAAAAAAATCTCAGTGGTCTATTTCACGAGAAACATCATAAATAAAGTTTATATTAATATAGTGAATAATTACATAGAACTCAAAATACAATTTCCCTAGGTCACCACGTTATATAATGAAACTCAATACCGTTTACTGTTCGTTTGGGTTTTATGAGGCTCAGTGTCACTAGGAGATCTTTGTAATAGACTCTGATGAGTGATTAGCACAGCTCCCATTACTGTGAAAACATGCATGAAAACACAGGGGAGGTTTTGACAAACTCGTCAAAGCTTTGACTCCTGTGGAGACGCACATATATCTCAGCTGGTAGGGTGCCTGTTCTCTCAGGAAGTTTCTGACCTGAGCATGAAGCATTGACCTGTGTTTATACAGCCATGGTCTGAAGTGTGGAAGGTCACAGCCGTCCCAGAGGTCCTGTGGTTGTGGCTGGGAAACAAACAAAAGCACTTTCCCTCTCCCTTAATCTAATATGAAGGAGATCATGACACTTAACCACGGAAGGATGCTTCGATCATCTTCCATGTTAAAATGATTTATTTAATGTCCTCCAGAAGCATCTGGAGGATACTCAAGACATGCATCAGAACTCAACTCGAGACACATCAGAATGAAAGCCAGGCTTTTGTCATCTAGACTGAAGTAAATAAAGCATAACCCCAGAGATTGGGAAACGCACACGCTTTTCACACAGCCATTCCGGGAACGACATCTAGAAGAGTCCAAAATTCACACTCGCCAAATGCATGTGAAAAAAAGTGACTTGCCAACATGGCTGGTAGCAGCTGCAACATAAGTGGTTGAAGGAGAACTGAAAAATGTAACCAATTCAACATATAATCCAATAATGTGACCCGTGTTGTTGTAAGTGAACTGAGCGATGCAAATCAATTCAAACTGTCTAATTATAAAACATCTGCTGCGACTTGTGTGTTCTCTAACTTTATATTCAATTAACAATTTCTATCAGAACTAGGATGCCTCAAGGGATTTTTCCAAAATATGCAGTCTGTTCCTCGCAACAAAACAAAAAAATCACGACGTGTCTTTTGAGATGCAATGTTTTTCTGATTTTTGAGCGTTTTTTTTACAAAGACTGGCTCGTTTAGTTTATATGATGCTGTGACACAGATTACTGGCATTATTATGGACAAATTGTTTAAAATACAAATAACACTACATTTATGTAAAATTGTGTCTACATTTTTTTTTTAAGTTGTTTAATTAAATGCAATTGAATCAGCTCACGGCATCGGAGATCCAGGTCATACAATGATGTCTGCTCTCTTCAAGAAATTACGTTAATGCTAAGATTTAATAATACATTATTTAAATTGTAAGTAAAACTGTTGTATTTGTTATGTCTGACTAAAAACTAAAATTATAACTTTTAACATAACGTTTAAAAATAACATTTAAAAAATGATAAATAATAAAGAAATAAAATTGAAATTCATACGAATTGGCCAACTCGTAAAATATGTACGATTTAGCAAAAGTGAGGTCGTACGCATTGTTTCGAATTAGCCACTTTTTAATCATTCGTCGAATTCGTACGATTTGGTCGTGAGATCGGGTTGGAATTTCCACCGACTATAGTGGACTATGGTGGAACTACAACAATTCAAATTTAGTTTTATAAAATTTTAAACAAATTTGGAAATGAGACTTCGGAAGGAAATGTTATTTTTCATAAAAGGAATTTCACAAAGCATATAAGGGTCCTAAAAGCTTGTGGAGGTTGTGTCCCATAGCAAGAGGTCAGTGAAGAGGTCATTGGCTAGAGCTTGAAATGTTCCCCACAGGCCTGAGGGCAGGTCAACTCTCTCTCTCGTGAAAGGTCATGTCAGGACAATAATGCCTTGGTCAGTGAGGGGACACATTTCTATGGACAGTTCAAAACAAAGTGAACAAATTTAAAAGATATTCTAGTTCCAGCAATCATTGTTTTCTCCAAAGCTGCAGTGAAATCAGGTATAAAGACAACGTACAACTTACTTGACTATACTATACTTTCAGAAACATTTTAATTTACAGACATTGCAGCATCTTTTAGACTTCAGATTATCTAAACTCTTCTTTTATGCTTTTTTTTATTATATATTTTTATCAATACCAATGGATTGAATTGGATTCACCAAAAGAGATGTCCGACCTAGGAAAAATCGACATTTTCATCCATTATTTAAATATTATTAAAAATGTATTCAAGATTTTGTAAGCATATTGCAGTTGTGCTTGGAGTCAAGTTTTTGTCTAGATTGTCACACAAGGAAATGATGAACACATGCAAAAACAAGAGAGAACCAACAAAATATCAATAACTGATCTATGCATTTTCTTTTTTGCATAGTAAAATAAAACCTATAGCTGTACTTTGCCTTCTTCTGCCAAATAATTCTGTCAGATCAATACCTTAACCAAGTTTAGGGGTTTGCTCTTCCCTCCTAACACGTTTTCCTCATATTTTGCTGGTTTAATTGAACTTTTAGGATCATTCAAAGCCAATACTCTTTGAACATCACTCTTGGCCTGTGTGTGGATATATGCAAGCTCATCGTACAAAGAAACTATTGTCATCCACTCGATATAGAAGTGTTTACATGAGTCACATATATCCAGGTGGGAAGTTCTTTACCTTGGCATTGAGACCGTGATCCCAAACCATAGAGGGCATTCATGCCGTAGGCCGCTATGAAATATAATTTCCATCTTTACTTTAAAATAAGTCATTTATTTTCTATTTTGTCTTGCTTTAGAGATCGCTCAGAAATATGTTACCAGGGAAAAGCTGTGTCTTGGTTTCATAGAGACCGGTTTATTTATTTACTGCGTAAATCCCAAATCGGAAAGCTGTCGGCACTCCGAGTCTCCCACCAAACGTAATCTCTTGTGGAAATGTCAGAGTTAGCTCACAGAAAACAGTCCGCATTGTCAGACTTCCCATTCACACTCGCAAGTACGTGTCAGCTGAGGTTGTCATTGTTCGTGTCTGGCTTCCTCCAAAGTTCCTCGTCTTCTTTCCTCCCACGCCCGCACCTCCGCCACAGCCGTACGCAGGTCTGCGCGAGAGCAACACCAAGGCATGAGCTGGAACTATTTCAGCCAAGCTAAACTAATTGAGCGGCATCAATTCGCAGTTCCTGACCACTGTTTGCTGAACATCATGTCCATGTATTCAGCAAATCTGGAGCGAGTACGTTTTGGTCTGCCATCACACAGCGGGTGGATGCAAAAAGGACTGGCGACGTAGCAAATTACCACTCCGTGTTTACGCAACAAAACGTCTGCCCTGCAGAATATCTTGCCCTGACGCAAAAAATCAAAAGCCCATGTCTGGAAATCTGAAAAACAGTGCAAAGCGGCATGGGTCCCTTTCCTCTCGCCAACAAAAACAACAATTACAAGCGACTCAGACGGCCCAGCTATGAAATAGGGCCTTGTTGCTGAGAAAAGCTAGCAATTAGGGAGCATTGTTCAGCAAGGGAAAGCAGCTTTTATTATTTTCTTGGTCAGCTCGCCATGCCCCAAAGGTCTGAATGGAATACAACAACTTATTGATGTCCACTGATGCTATATCAAGGTCAAAAGCAGGATAGGAGCGTTAATTTCTGCGCTCTGTTGGATTCTGTCCCCGTCCCACCCCCCTTTCCCGACATCTGGCTTTGCCTGGGAAGCTGGAAAACGTCTTTAATATTCTCATGACAGTCAGGACGACATATGGAAAACATTGTAATACCTTAATCTGCAATGTTTCTAAAACAGAAAGAGAGCGGCTGGCGGAGAGATGCTTGGCTTTCTAATTTGTAGTTTTCAGAAGCTCTTCTGGGTACCCGAGACTCTTCGATATACATCACACACTCATTTTACACACCTGCCAATAGCCAGTCTAAGCTCCTGCGGGGAATACGCTGCCTACTGATTTAAAGAGGGAGATCAGACCAAAATCTAAATTCTGTCACCTTCATGTTGTTCCAAACTTCCCTTGGAACCAAAAAAGGTGAATTTTAGAAGGATGTCCTTGCCATGTCCTGATGGCTTGTGCTCTACATTCTAAATCTTCTGAAGCCATGAGGTAACTTAATTATTTGGGGATATTATTGCTTTTTTGTCAATTGCTGCTCGACAGCACAGTCCTTTAGCGTCTAACAAAGAGGTTGTTTTGTGTCCTGGGCGTAGTGTTTACTGTACAGCGGGTCAATGCTTTGGTTGATTTAATTTTAAATCATGCATTGTAAACACAAAGTGATTTAAGTTAACTCTGTTTCCCAACCCAGGCTCATTGGGAGAACTTGTGGTGACATTTCTGCACAATGATGTTCTGTTTCTCATGTAACACAGTCTCATCCCAAAAAGTCATATAACTGACGTCTTGGGATGAGACTACGCTGGTAACGGAGGCCAGCTAGTAGTTGCCGGCAAGTAAACCTCACTCCTCTGATCTCAATAGGCGCTCTAGCGACAGACGCTAGAGGCTGCAGTCTTTAGCCTCCTTGTTAGAGCGCCTGACTCTCATGCCGGAGTCCCGGGTTCGAGGCTGAGTAGGACCCAGGTGAAGGGGTTACTTTGGTGCCGTGACCCGGATGGGAGAGAGGTTTAAGTGTAACAGAGGCCAGCTAGTAGTTGCTGTGGAAGTAAACCCCACTCCTCTGATCTCGAAAGGTGCTCTAGCAACAGTCATTAGACTCTTTGTTAGAGAGCCTGACTCTCATGCCAGAGACCCGGGTTCGAGGCCCGCTCAGAGCGGGTCGAGTAGGACACGTGTGGAGGGGTTATATTGGTGCCTTGACCCGGATGGGAGTGAGGTTTAAGGGGGGTGAGTGTAGCGAAGGCCAGCTAGTAGTTGCTGTGCAAGTAAACCTCACTCCTCTGATCTCAATAGGTGCTCTAGCGACAGTCTTTAGCCTCCTTGTTAGAGCGCCCGACTCTCATGCCGGAGACCCGGGTCCGAGGTCCGCTTGGAGTAGGACCTGGGTGGAGGGGTTACATTTTGCATGTTTTACAACATTTTCAAAGTGAAATGTCCAGTCAGTGGAGCTAAAAGCTGGTTCAGTTTTATTCAAAACATATAAACGTGCACCTTTTTACTATGTTGGTTGTTGTATGTAACAGGGACAGGTCAGAAGCGATGAGTGACACTAAAAGGTTAATGCTCTGTCACGCTTAAAAATATTGTCCAAGCTCACAGGGAACGTTCTCAGAACTTACCTAACATTCTGGCAAGTTATGAATAAATGTTCTTTCATTAACATTAAACAGAAAATGATCAGGTTTTGAATAATGTTCTCAAAACATAAGCATTATCTGGTTGTACTTTATTTATGTACTTTATAAAGTACTGGGTAATAAAAGGTAACTGCATGGGTTTAGGAACAGGTTCAGGGTTAGTAGTTAATGCAATTACTATAACAAGTACAGTGTGTACATGGGAACAGGACTGTTCATGGATTTTTTTTCTGAAATGTTTTATTTTTGTGTTTTAGTACAAACCATGCACTAATGTAAATGTGTAACAGTATTGTGCAAGAAACTGCTGAAAATCTTTGTTTTTTTAGTCTTTTATCTGACCGTGCAATCATTATTTGTGTAAAAAGGTGTCTTCTTTAGGGTGTCTATGTTGGAGTATAATTATATTTAATTTTAAGTATTTAATTACTTGCAATTAACAACACATTCTCACTGGTTATAGGGTTTGGGTCAGTTGCATACGTAATTATGCATCATTTATTAGTACGATGTAATTGTTAAATAAAGTGTTACCAAAAAGCAATAAAAATTTTACTGCCACTAGTGTTTATTGTCAGGTTTATTTCATTAACATTTTACAAAAATGTAGGTAGAGGCCAAAAAAACAAAAAACATTAATAGTTACAGGTTAGGTAACGATAGCATACAGAGAAAGAGATCACTCGCTTGATTTTAATTATTGTCGAAAACACAGAAGTGTATTCAGCACTATTAACACTCTAATGCTGGGTTGTTCACCCCAACTTTGGGTCAAATTTGGACAAACCCAGCCATTGGGTTAATTTTTTTAATTACATTTTTAACTCAACGTTTAGGTTTGTCTTTTACTCAAAATTGGGCTAAAACAACCCAACATTTTTTAGAGTGCAAATTTGACCACTTTTTCAATGTTGTGTGAATGAAATTAAGATATCAATAGTTAATGACATAACTAGTTTATCATGACTAACCATGCCTCAGGAATGGCCAACTTCGGTTATGGAGGGTCACTATCCTATTCCAAGACCTGAAGAGATAATCAGTGTCTTTAGGATCACTGGAAAACATATAGCACAAAAAAGTGTCTCAAATATTCAATGTAATTGTGGTAGTACTAATAAAAGCTACAACAGTTAAAGTGTAAAAGACTATGGACCGAGACCCGGTCACAACTCAAGGGAACCCAAATGTGTTCAGAGTCCAGTTTGGTTCTTTTAAGGACGATGTTTCATAAACTGAGGGAGTCGTATCAGCAGCTTGACAGAGTTCAGTGAAGTTCATTGGAGTTGAGTAGTAGGCCTATGCCTAATCCTTTGCTTAGCAACATCTTCTGGGTGTTTTGTTAAGCGCTCCAACAAAAGCGCAGACGTGCAAAACTGGCCCAAAACGCATCATTAATTCTCATATGGAGGCCAGACACTTGTGGTCCAGTGTAAAAAAATGCCTTTTTTCCACACCCCGTTGAAAATCTACAATTACTCTGATTATGAACATTGTGCAATCCAACCTAGTTCACGGAGACGGTGGACGCATTTACAGGTGATTATTTTTTCATATGTACGAGCTGTATTTATTCAGGACCACTGAAGACTGAGGCATTGTACTCAAGGTTAAACCATAGTGCCTCTGCGTGATTAACATTGAATTATTTTTTCGCCTTGGGTTCAAACGGATCTCCCGTTTGCCAAAACCAAGTATCTTTCACATTAGCAAATCTGGTTTTGGAAAAGGGAGTGCTGTCCCACCAGAGGTCATTTACGACTGTTATTTCCCATTTTGTGCTCACATTCGACCCTGAAAGAACACATTTATTACATTAAAATAAATCTCCGCATTCACCCTCGTGTTTTCTTTAATATGTGATTAATACCCAGGGTTGAATTACCATAGCATCATATCCTGGTTCAAGTAATGCGGGGACTTCCAAGAAAAATGCAGTCCAGTAGAAGGTACAGGTGCTCTATAATGTACCAGATGTGCCAATCTCCAGGAAACCGAGTAACACGCAAATGCCTCGCGATAATGGACCCTATTGTTCTCAGGTTCTCGCCGGGTGGTTTTAACTGGCCTTCTTCATTTGTTTGGCAGATGGGGGTTTCTGTGGTCGACTCCTCGGTCGCCGGCCTCGGAGGATGCCCGTATGCCAAGGGTGCGTCTGGCAATGTTTCGACAGAGGATGTTTTATACATGCTACATGGTCTTGGAATTGAAACCGTGAGTCTTGGTTTTCTATATTGATCATCAAGAATGTTACGTTAATAAACAACAGAACGTTTAGACACTTGAAGTGTACAGTCGCCAATATTCAACCTGCTTTAGTATCTGTTCTATATGTATATATGTTCTGGGCTGACAGCTCCGTGTCTTTCGTGAAAATTGCAGATCATACTTTCGCATGTTTGTATCCCAGCACCAGGCGAGTCGGATCAGCAGAGGGTTATTAAATTATCTTTGAAAAGTGTAGTGGACTTTGTCTACTACTTAAACAGCTCTATGGCAAAAAAAAATTAAGGTCCTTGAACACTGAGGTCCCCTATTTTAATGATCTGAAACGCAAATATCAATCGTGAAGCGCAAGTAACTTTGTGGGCGGGTCTTGGGCGCTGTTGCTATTTTATAAATGACTCTTGCGCTCGACGCAAGTTTAAAAGGGGTTGGTCTGAAGTAGCTTCATTATTCATAGGTGTGGTTTGGGCGAAACCAATCAGAGCGCCATCCAACATACCCTTTAAGAGCAGGTGCGCATGTTGCATGACGGATTGTTATTATAATGGCAAATTTACCAGGAGCGTTCACAGCCGAGGAGACCGGCGCTCTCGTCAGGGCCGTGAAAGACAGAAGTGACGTTATATGGGGACGGAAAAAAACCCACCCAAATCAGCATTGGTTAAACATTACATACATATATGCAACGTCACTATTAGGTAAATCGTTCAGATCCGTCATGACTACAATTAGCCTGAAAAATTTGGGTAAACGTGTAAGCTAGATTTGGGCCTACATGGACACCACAATGATTTCCCTCATGTGTTAATATTTTTCCTTGTTATTATGTATGATTTGCAAAAATAAAAACTGCTGCATCTGTGTTGATGAGAGAATCAAAGTGTATGTTGTTGTGCACCCGCTACATTATGGTCAAGCATGCGCGCTTAAAATAGCATTATGAACACCGCGCAATTCACCACATGTTTGCGCCGAAACACGCCTCCTTTTTGCATCAAACTTCTCATTATTCTCATTAAATTTTTTTTAATATAATTAGAAACTAAGTCATAACTCTGAGAACATTTCTCAATATTATGACTTAAAGAATTATATCCTTTTACTCAACTGTAGCAAAAACGGGCTTCCATAGAAATGGAAAAGTCAGCATCATGTCAATTATTGTGCCTTTCGCCCCAACAGCAGGGGCCCGTTTTACCCCAAAAACCATACTTTTACATATTCTTTCATTATTAAACCACTTTGAACAAAACCGAAAACCTTTAAGACTGTTGTCTCGAAATATATTCAATAATTTTAGCAAATCTCAATTGCTATTTAAATCTTCATTTAAAAAAATGTAAAATTTTAGATGAAAACAGAATCAACTTTGCGCTGCTTCCCGTGATCGCATCAAGGATCAGACAATTTCCACTTGCATCTTGAAAAGCGGATTTTAATGGGTTAGAGGAAAATAAAATCAAAGGAGCCTTTTACTTAGCCCTATTGTACCCTACATTTCCCAATTACTGTTGACCCCTAAAATAAAGACTGTAAAGTCACTCTCAGAAGAGCATAAGGGTTTAGCTGTCTTTTTGAACCTCCCACATAAATATTACAAATATAGAGCCAATGAATGAAACTTAACTGTTCGAGCCAATGAATGAACCTTAACGTATGCTATTCATATGTTAAAGGTCTTATTTTTATTATAAGATGCTTTTCATGTGTTGTCCTAGAAATGTAACTAATACAGGGAAAACATTGTTTCCAAGAATGAATATTAATCTAAAAGTGGCTTTCTGGGCCAATTTGCCACTTGTCATCTCAGCAGCACGCATATCTCCAGCAATGAAAGTTTTTATAGAAACATTGCTGGCAAGCTGTGATGTGATTACGCCATCCATCTTGCCATATTTGACTGTTCAATTTGCCTTCCCCTGATTGTTGAAAAAAATAAACAAGCATGCAGCACAATATCTCTGAGGAGAGAAACATTTTTTTGGACTGTCAGAGTTTACGGCTGGGACACTGGCAGGTAGATTAATGCCATCGCCTGCATTGTTACACACCCAAGCAAATCCTCCAGCAATTAGAGCCTCTCATTCAGGTGGAAGAGAGGATACAGAGACAGCAGGCTCAAGGCAAAGTGACAGCAAGCGTGCTGCCCATGGCAGGTTGTTCTCCACAGGTACAGGGTGTATAATGAGACTACAGGAAAATTAGATCTGGGTCACACTGATCATGCAAACATACATGATTTGGTTCAGGAATAGCCTTTAGCATGCGCAATGCATGCACTTGACCTCTTGCAGGTCATATTTTTATCCTTCTACAAACAACATTGTGTATTGCAGTATTACACTCTAAAAAATACTGGGTTGTTTTAACTCAATTTTGGGTCAAATATGGACAAACCCAAACGTTGGATTAAAAATGCGATTTAAAAATGTAACCCAACAGCTGGGTTTGTCCATATTTGACGCAAAATTGTGTAAAACCAACCCAGCATTCTTTAGAGCGTAGGACAATAAAGTGTTGTTTTTGTATTAACGATACACATTATGAAACATTTATTTCATAATGTGATTTTCCCACCACTTTCAATTATTTTACTTCAATGAAAGGTTCTACTTTTGTATTTTTTAAATGAAAGATCAAAAGATAAACAATGCTTATTTTACACACTGTAAAAAAATATTTTCATGATTTGTAATCACAACATTTTTTCTCTTGTCAAATCAACTTAGATACATTATGTAGTTCAAATAACAAATTATTTTGAGTTTCTGATGAATAAATCAATTTCCTTCATTGTATTAACTTAATTTTTTCCATTTCAATGAACTCAAAATTTTAAGGCAACCAGGTTATTTATTTATCTAAGTTAAACCAACAATATTTTTTTATAGTGCAGAGCAGAATTATTATGAATAAAGTTCTATTTCATCTCGACACAGATCTGCAGTGGATATGATATAGTGTAATAAAGACTGTGGTTGGATTGAATAATTATTTAGTTTTTAATATACAGTGGGGTAGAAAAGTCTAAGACCATTAGTTAATCTGTTTGTATCTTACAAATTTACTTGTATATTACATTTTTATGTTATCAGCATAACAATTTGAGTGAAAAGTTAAATAAGAAAAATTAACACGACTTTCTGAATGGTCAAGTATTTTGTATGACCCTTTTCCATTAATGAGCAACTTTTAATGAGCAACTTTTATAACAAGCTTTATATTGAACTCGATGACCGTTTTCTCAAGCATGATTTGATCCAAAGAGCATCTAGAGGTTTAGTGAAAGCAAGAACATCTGACCGTCTGTACGAAGGACTTCTCAAAATGACTTATTTGAATAGTGACCAAGAAATTGTGTAAAGTTGGAAATATTTCTTATTATTTTTTTTTAAATCATAACTATTTCCAGGTTTAAATTCCCAAGATTTCAATGTGTTCCCAGACAGAAACATGTTTTAATTTCATTGCATCACAAAGTGCCTTTTCTGTGTTTTTTTCTGCTTATTTTTTTCTCACTACATTGCATTTCTCTGCCCTGTGTAACCTAATCCTCAAGGTCAGAAGAGTTACACTTACACATGGCTGCACATTTGATGGCACTTCTGTCATGGTCACATTGTTGTCCTTTCTTCTCCAGGCGGTATTCGATGTGGACAAGAATAAAGGTTTGACCCTGATTGAGGTTTGGGAGGGTCTGACACCAGCTGACATTCAGAAATGCACAGGGACAGATTTTGAGGTGAATGACACAACTGATGAATTACACAAACAGTTAATTAAACACTTTGCACCATTCTTTATAGTATTCATATCCCAAAATGACATTTAACAACAAATAAAGCTCTTTAATGCTTAAATGAATCATCATGCTGAATAGATGTTCATAACTTTGACTTCTTTTTTTTTCAAACAGGTCTCTCCTAACTTGAAAGCAATGCAGCAAATTTAACTCATTTAGGAAAAATGCTTAATTTAGTTCAGACAGCTGACTGAAACCAAACACTTGTTAAATCCCCAACTCAACTACTTTTAGGTCTTCAACGGAAGATTTGCTTGGAAATTTCACTGAAACGTATACAAAACAAATATTTACAAAGGTCATCGAGCCATCACAGTAACTTCATCTGTACAAATAAAGTCCATGAATGTACAATAGCATTAATTTATTTAGTAAAAACAAACGTTTTGTTAGAATATTGAATACGGAATGTTGTCAATAGGTTAAACAATAAGTATCGTGTTTAATCACACACACAAAAAATCCATCTACAATTCATAATTAAAACCGGTTTGCTATTAGATTCAACTTTACAGGTTTAAGGCCTTAAATGTTATGTTCACTGTGTGTACATATTTCAACTAAGCAATAAATGTCTAATAATGACCTGGACAAAAAAAACATCTTGTGTTTTTACATTAATGTACTTCAGTTTATTGTTAAACCCTCGTATTTTAACATTATCACTTAATTTATTTAGTAGTACACAAAATATGTTAAGCAGAATAGGCTTTTTTCACAATGACCTCAGCTATCCTCATAACAGTGTTTCTATTCATCCCTCTTACCTTCGCACTGGGGACATCACGTGAAATTGTTGTAACAACTTAAAATAGGAAAGTTAAGAGTTAAGAGTAAGCATAATGATGATTATTTATTGACATGGTCGAGATCTTTTGGTAGCGTTATTGATTCTTTCCAACCTGTAACTGCAAAGGAAAGTAAGGGGTGGTGATGGCGCAGTGGAAAAGACATGCCTTTGGTGTGAGTGACCCGGGTTCGAATCCATTGCGAGTCACCAATGTGTCCCTGAGCAAGACACTTAACCCCTAGTTGCTCCAGAGGCGTGCGACCTTTGACATATATAGCAATTGTAAGTCGCTTTGGATAAAAGCGTCAGCTAAATGAATAATGTAAGTAGGCTAGCAGCATCTTTAACACCAATGCTATTGTCTATTGTCTTTGAAATGCTGTCCGAGTTGTATAACAACGATTACATTTCCACAAATTCTGTTATTTGGAATAACAAGAATGTTGTGTTTAAAAACTGGTGAGTTATTTTAGAGTAATCAGATTTAAAAGTATTACATCCACATACAGTATAATACTCTGAAGAATTAATGGTGTATAGATTTTAGATTATTACATCATACCATTTTTATCCAAACTGATGCAATATGTTGAGATAAAATATGTAAGAAAGTATAGAATAGATTTTTTTTTTTCATTTTATGTTATTTCCTAGATATTTTATTTGGATAATTTATTCTGTAACAGTGAGACTACTGTGTAAATCCTCTGTATATTTTGTGTTTGTGACGTTCTTGTCCTGCTATAAAAAGAAAGAAAAAACAATTATGTGAGGGGTTTTTTTTTGTACGATGGGGAAAATATATATGGAAAGGAGTCATATTTAATATCATGTATTCTCTTATGTCAGTTTTCTCTACTAACTGTTAAATTTCACATTCATTAATGCAAGCGGTCTGAAGGAAACGCTAATATTATCCAGTTTTAAAACAACCCAACACAGCCAATAATAATAATAATAATAATAATAATAATAAAAACTTCTAAAAAATTACTACACTTAAGTTTAAGTTATGGTGCTGCTTTAAATTAAGTATAAATGGAGTCATTTCAACTTAAATGATATTTAAAGTGACTTCAGAAGTTGAATCTCATATAACTTAAAAAAAGAAAGCTGTAATTGCTTAACCTATTTTAAATTAATGCAACAACATTACTGCATTATTGCGACAAACAATAATATGTCTATTCATATTAAGTGAATTAACCTGCTTTACATGTCCTCCTGCAATATTAGTCTGAGGCAATGGAACTCATGTTAACCACAGATTATCTCATCATAATCAAGTTTCTCTGTCAGTTCGCAGGAAAGGGGACTTGTCACCCTGTGTTTATTATGGCCTTGCTTTCATTGCATCTTTTCTAAATTTAGCCTAATCAAAGTGAAAGGTGACCGAGACTGTCTTTCTAACATCTCCTTATAATTGGATAGCCTATTTGAATAGTTATATTATTGAAGCTCTGCAATTTAATCTTGTTGTTTTATCATTTGCGTGACGCATCTGTTTACACTTGTTGCACAACCGCTTCACAAATCAGACTTGCAAACATGTACATCTGAAAAAGTGAATGTGTGTGATGCACGGATGCGGGATTCGCCCGCCCTGTTCCTCGACACAAACAATAGTTGTTCAACAACACCAAATGAATTAATGAAATACGCACGAGCCTTGCGCGCGCCACATGCTATCTAATTGCGCCCACACCCAGCCAGCAGACACACGGGAGAGAATCATTTAGACCTGTAACATGCAACGAGCTTATATATGCTTGTAAATACGCCCTTTAAATCCAGAAATCTGGTGAAATTGTGATGCATGTGCGGCGCGCGCCGTCTCGGGGGTGTGGTGATGCTCGTGCTGTGAACTCACGCGAGCGCGGGCGCTGAATACTAGAGCACTCCCAACAACGCACGGACACTAAGCACCGGAGAACCGACGACATGGCTTCGTCTCAGGGGAAGAGCGAGCACCGTTATGCGGACTGGATGTCAAGTTTACCGGATACCTTGCACGGTATTCCTCTTACCAACCTCGCCATACCGGGTAAGCCTCGTTATGCCTTTTAATGCGCGTAGACTAGTAACCGTGAACAGTGAGAAATTGCTGCAGATTATATATATATATATATATATATGAATGAAAATATTACGCTTGGGGTTAGGTTCTTGAATGACTTAACTGACCCTTTAAAAAAGTTTTTTTAGTGGTGTATTTTCGCCCAAAACACACGCCAGTGAGAATGTTCTGCTCATTACATAAAATGGGTTCTGCTTATGACACAAGCTATTGTGTGTGACTAATAGGATGTCGACATTAATATTGCTCCAATCTAGCGAGTTTATAATAATGATAAAACGTGTGGCATAAATTAAATAGGACACTTGTTGCTCGAGGCTCGAAATCCGTCTCTGCGACGGATTAAGAAACACATTACACGTGTGCCACAGCTTCCTTTGATACAATATTACGAAATAACACAGATTATAAATAGACCCATACTGTAGTTAGATTAAAAATTGCAGGAAATGGCTTTTTCACTATTTGTTCTTGTTTTCACAACTCACTAATACTTAATGACAGGCAATAGTCTAAAAAAGAAAAAAATAAACACCTTATTCATTCGTATTGATTTCCTTAATACCATAAAACGCTATACACTCTTTAAAAATAGGTTATTTTTGCCATTTGTGGTTCCATGAAGAACCTTGGGACCTCTCCATTGGAAAATGTTAAAATAATGTTTTTGGGCTACTTTTTTTTTTTACTGTTCACTGAAAGGTTACTGTCGATCATACCCCATAAACCGTTCTCACAGGTGCTGTACACTCCAGAATTCACTTTATTGTGCGGAACTTGCTGTTGTGAGTAACTTCTAGATGGCATGACTATAGGAACTGTGATTGTGGACACTCTCTTGAAGTGTAGAGTAATAAAAAGATGTTGGAAGGCATGTTGGAATCCATGTTGGATGCAAGATGTGTTTGCATACAGGCATTGCCCATGTTCATGGTGCAACCAATAATGATTCATCACTTGTTGAGTGTATGTCAATATTTTCTGTTGAGACTAATCATGATTGGATTCTCAATATTTGCTGGAATCTGTTTAAACCTTATTGCAGGCTTTTCACACCATACAAATGAATTGTAAATCACAGAACAAGTTTTGACTATTTTGCTGTTGTAAGGGACTGGGTTGTTGAAGAGCACCAAAGGCTGGAACAATCAGCCCAGAAAGCTCTGATTAAAACCATGATTAAAGTCTATGTCACTGATTTCCACCATGTGCTACGGGGATCATTGACTGTACAGTAAGTGCTCTGACTTCAGCGTACTGTATTAAAGCAAACTAAACTGATACTGATACTGGTCTGGTCTGGATTCATCATTCCAGCACTAGCACTGAAGCAGTATTTCCTACTTAAGCACAACTTATCCCATCACTCTTTTGTAAAACTTTTGTGAAACAGTGTTGTCGGCAAGACTGTGGGTGGGTGATGGAAAGTTGTAGTGTAGCAGTCGTTTATCAAAAGGCTCTAAACAAATTGTGTCTTGAGTAAGAATTCTGAACACGTACCACTCCCACACAGATATCTTGCAAATCTGTGAGCTTTTAAGTTAATCTCACAATGCTTGAAGTGCTTGATCTCAAAACTCTTGAAGACATTAATAAGATAGCCATTGAAACCCTGCCAAGGGGCTCTCAATCAATCAATCAATCAATCAATCAATCAATCAATCAATCAACCAATCAACCAATCAATCTATCAATCTATCAAATCTGATCGGTCTGTCTTTCATTTAACACCACAATAAAAGCTTTTGTCTGTCTACACATTCATCAATTGTTAGTCATAATGTTAGTCAAGCTTGAATTTGCTTAACTCACGTTAGAAACAAAATATGGATATTGTTTTTTTTTCTCGGTTTTATAATTAGAGAAAGCAATGGTCATTTTAGCTCCTCAGGATCAATTCCTAAAACATATAATCATTGATCCTTCGCCTTTGTCTCATGAATATTTCAGCAATGTTTATTTCAGCCTGAGGCACTTTTGCTTTCATGCGGTCATATTGTCAGGCTACTGGAGGTTTGCATGATTCAGAAAAAAATAGTATTTTAGTTTTTTTTTATATACTTGCATAATGCCTGTAATATTACAGGCAACATGAAACTCAAATCGACCTATTTACTTTATTAATGCATGTTCCTGGTCTTCTGTGTCATTCTCATGTTATTTTAGTGCATGTTATTCAGAATATGAAGAGTTCAGATGCAAAAGCCTCTAAATGCCATTTGAAATTTTCTTCTAAAATGACCATTTTTATCAAGCTT
>JAOTRC010000011.1:1074497-1084507 GCA_027497675.1 Cyprinella lutrensis | reverse complement strand
TCTGATATGTGAAATTGGAATTTCAACTAGTAAGAAATCAATTCTTGATATCAACAATTAGTTTTGAATGGCAGTCTATGGTGACATTTCACTAGTGAAAATACAATTGTTGATAGCAAGAATTAAATTTTTGATATCAAGAATTACATTTTTGATATCCAAAATGTAATTGTTGATATCAACAACTGAATTCTTGATATGTAATTTTTGATATCAAGAATTTAATTGTTGATATAAATAATAAAAAAATAAAATAAAAAAATTGATATCAAGAATTCATATTCTGGAAATGAATAAAAGCTAAAACAGCTTGCCATACTCTTCAGTTTCTCAATCGTTTCTCTTAAACTGCACTGAGATTCAACTGAGAAAAACACCAAATCTTTCATGCCAAGTCTCAGCGATGTCTTGTGGCAGATTTTCCACCTCACAAAAACTTGCAATCTAAAGTCAGAGATTCATTTTGAATTGAAAAAAAAAGTTTCTGGTGCAATTCAAACATGCTTTCGACTACTGAAACTAGGAGCTCTATGGGCCACAGCACACATTTTCATCTAATTGACAATGAAATAATTGCCCACTTTTAGTGGCCCGTTAAACAAGGCTTTTATCCACATTTGACACCCTCGCAGGTGTTAATTTCGTATCCTGGTTTGCGCCACAATTGCTCATACACTTGCAGTATTATAGGTGAGAGTTGAAAGTCTCACCAGTTAATAGACACCTTAAAAAAACGTTGAACAGTGAAAGTCCATTTAACGTACTTGTTCATGCATAGCTGGATTCCTCTAATTGCCGCTTGCCATTATTTTCTATTAGTTGCTTACACTTTTAAAAATGTCATGAAGGACCACATACACAGAAATAAAACACCACAAGCACATCATCATGTGGGTGGCTTTCTCTCTTCTTCAAATGTCGTCAATGACTGCCTAATTGACATTTAAGAGACACAGCCTGTAGGTCCATCGACGAGCATTAACGGTACTTAACCTTATCTGGCCGTAATGAATGTGCGGTGGCTTCAGATAATGGCAAACCACACTCACCTACACACACCCGCCACTAACTCACACACAACTAATTCTCACCGGAGGGCCATAATGTTGTTATTAATGGATGCCACTGGAAAAGGTCTTTGTGAGCATTGGCCTGGCTAACCCTCGTCCACCCAAGACACCTTGAGGGATCCTGTGAAAATCAAACAAGGTAAGACCTCTCCTCCATTTACGAGTCTTAAGCGACAGCCCTTTATTCCACACGCTCCCTGTTCAGAAATAATGTCCCAATAAGAAACGCTCCCGCAAGGAAATATCGGTCGAATCGCTGTCATATATTTCCCGTAGCCTGGAAGCCTCAAAATGAAGCCAACCCCATCAGCGTTTTGTACAGAAGATCTTGCAATTTCGTTCTGTGAAGAGGAACCGCACTATTAATTGTGGCAAGCAAAAGATATAAAATCTGACAGCTTTACGAGACCGTATCCTCGACACATCCTTGTGAGGAATCTTTCAGAATATAAGCATCTTGCAAATGGCACCCTGTTTTGCCAGGCTAATAAAACGCCCAATGGTACCTGTTATTTCTTGACTGAATAAAGTGATTCATCAACATAACCCAAGCCTCTTTGGGCTAAACTGATGTTTTTGGATGGGATACGTTACCGATTTTGGGATGTCTGGAGTCTAGCAATTGGTTTTGCGATGCAGACATGGGTCAAACCCAGAAGAGATGTCTCAATTAGGGAGAATAAATCATATTCACTTTGCCATTTACTTTTTACATTGATATAGCCAATGAGGGAGACTCTGGACTCTAGCGGTTTTCCTCATAGTCAGAACAAGCAAACTTCATAATCCAAGAAAAAACAACAACTGAACATTTGGGTTATACCTCAAAACCTTCCCTGATGGAAGACCAGATTAAATCTGCATGAATTTGCTTGTTGAAAAGGCTAAATAAACTTTTAAAACATTGCCTCTGCTCACAAATATTAAAGTATGTGTCAGAAATAAAAAAGTCGAAAGTTGAAGATAAGTCACAAAGTTCCAATATGAATAGATTAACTAAGAATAAACTCTGTAACAGCGTGTCTATCACAAACAATAATTGACAATTGACTGAGGAAACACAGGAACTTAATTCTTCGGAGTTTATTGGCGGTTGGCAACCTATCTAGCAGTTTGTATTGTTTTATTCAAATATGATATATTGCGGCCCGAATCCACAAAGCTCCGTGATCTGCATACGAAGATTTTCCTACATTATGTTCAACCTGATTGAAAATGTCATCCATCATAATGTTGAATAATACTGGACTACACACACTGCCTTGATGACGTCCATTTTCTGCTGAATATACTTTGGGATATTCTTTACCAAACCTTACTTGAATTTTCCTGTCAAATCCAAAGGTCATAATCCAATTATATGTTCTACCGCCAATTCCGAATGATTTTAGCTTTATCAATAATCCTTCTTTCCAGAGCATATGCTTTTCCACATCAAAGAAGGCAGCTATAACCACTTCTTTATTGGGCTGTGCTTTCCTAATGTCTAGACATAATACACAGTCCATTGTGTTACGACCCCTACGAAACCCACTCTGATAATGGGATAAAAGAGCTTTACTTTACTTCTGTGATCATTCGTTCCTTGATTTTACATAAATGGGAGGTCAAGGCAATGGGTCTATAAATACAAGAATCTGATGGGTCTTTCCCTAGTTTAAGAACTGGTACTATTATTGCTTCTTTCCATACCAAAGGATGTTGTCCAGTATCCAAAATTTGGTTAAACAGTTTTAATACTATTTCCAGTGTTTTCTCTGTCATTTGACCTAAAATTTTATAACACACGCCATCTTTCCCCAGAGTAGTCTGTCTAGTACTAATGATTGCTCTTCTCAACTCAAACATATTTAAAGATAAGTGTAAACGATTTTCCAACATCTTATTTTTCTTTAAAATATTAGGGAATTCCATTAAGATTTTATTCTTACACTGCCTGACCTCTTCAGAAAAGAAGAGGTCAGGCAAACACGAAAGTACACGAAAAGGGACATAATCGGCGATAAGCACTAGCATCAGTCGATGGTTTAGAGGTTTTCTCCAATAGTTCACCCACAACACATGTGATAGATTCAGGAGAACTAATGGTAGAGCCAGACTGAGTGAACAGAGCTTGCAAGTCAGACATATATTTCCCCTTTCACTTAAGATTGTGGACAGTTTCTGTGCTGAAGCCACTACTAACTTCCAAGTTTCCTCTCCAGGACCAGGCAGTAATTCTGGTGGAATTCGAGTTGGATCAATAACGTCTCGGCATTCACAGAGCACCAAAATAGTACTAGAACTTGGTCCTGACTTGAGTCTCTCACACAAACCCTGCCAAAAGATTTTATAGTCTGCACTGTCTCTTCTATAAACATCACATCAGTCTGAGCAGGCACTCCTATTATCAGTAAGCCACGCTTCTCCTCAATGTCCTTTTCCTTACACCATTTTGACAATTCGTCAAGCAGCATTGGATCCTGTGCAAAAGCCATGCTTGGAGCTCTGGTTAGTGATGGTCAATTCACTAAAATAAATGTAATTAATTCAGTTCTTGTTTTTTAGGGTCAGCTGATGACACGAAGTAGATGATCCCGGACGAGCCCCCAAAATATGAAGCACCCCCTAACCCCTCCTTTGATAAGCGGAGCACCAGGTTCTAATAATGTGTCTCTCGACTTAACTAATGCAACTTTTTTCATGATGAAATTTCTCTGCTTACCTTCAGTAATACTGTATTTGACTTCACTGCTTTAGTTTGACCCATCCCATGCAGTCTGCCTTAAACTTGTAATCTTTTTAAAAATTATGTCATGACACTCTTTTGAAGAGACTGGTCTCATTTTGCTAGAACTGAATTTCCTTAAACTCCATGGTATCATGGTATACTTTATATAAGGCATACCAATATATCACAACACATTAACAGACTACAAAACAGATTAATGTTTTTTTTTTCTAAAATGGCAATGAAAGAAACATTCATATGTTTAAGACTAATTTTTGCATGAAAATATATGATGGAGAGGGTGTTTACAGGAGTGGAGACTGCTTGTGAAATTTAAAGAGATGAATGTTGAGAGTCTGCAGGTGAAACTCGAAACATTTGAATATCGATATAAGATATTTCTTTCAGTAATTCAATGTAAAAGGGGAAACTAATATATAGACTCAATGCATGCAAAGTGAGATATTTTATGCCTTTATTTGTTGTAATTTTGATGATTATGGCTCACAGCTTATGAAAACCCCAATTGTAATGAGCCCGCTGTGTTTAAGGGTGCGTCTGTACTAATGGAAACTGGCTCCAGCTGCAAAGTGGTGGCCAATAATTTGAGAAAATTGCTCAGAGCGAACTCCAAAAGGTCGTGACAACTATAAAACCTGAAATCAGAGAGGACGTCTTTATTTTAATCCACATGCAACAAACACACCTGCAGGTCAGCATGTCAACTGTGAATTTAAAGAGATGAAACTCTCTTCCCGAACTACGGTATTTCATTTCTGTAATCAGACAACAGTAAAACAATTAGAATATAGGGTGGTTATTAATTTCATCCAAAGGGAATTTATTGGAGCCTGAGAGGTTTTTATTTTTTTATGTTTTGGTAAAAGATTATACTTTTTCCCAAATGTAAAATGCATTTTGTTTTTGACAATACATTTTGTTTTTTCGTGTTATCTTGAACATAAAATGTTCACAATAACACAAAACAACACATAAGACTGTAAATTAGGTCAATTTTGGTTTCATGTGTGAAATCTATTCCTTTCAGACGTTGTGCACAATGAGGTCTGGAACACACAGAGAAATGCATGCTCTGTAAGAAATTCACAAAATGAGTATTTGCCAAAACTTTGGAGGACAAACTTTGTAGTAAATAGTTTTAATTGTTGCTAAGCTGCTATCTGTCAGGTAATACAGTATGGTCATTTCAGGCCTATTGAAAATTCACTACCAGCTGAAAATTTGACATAAGATGTTCTTTGATTTTGGAAATGAATGTTGTTTTCTCTGGGGTAGAAGGTTATCTAAATTAAATCATGCCCTTGTTCATATGCCAATACAAATAATAATGGAAACTATCACTCTGAGCCAGAATGACCCTCTCAAATGAAGCTCTGCTGATACTCCTAAATCCTTTCAAATGTTTTACCAGGAAAATGAGAATAAACTCACGTCAAATGAAATCACAACACATAAATACTTGCTCCATATCTGTCAAGCAGAAAACCTTACTGGCTGTTTGGAAAGACAGAGACTTGGTTTCAGAGAAGCGTGATCTATTGTTTGTTTTATATTCCTTCTCTGTAGGGATGTGCCTGAAGCCCAATACCGAAAGACCGAATAATAGTAACATTATTCAGCAGACACAGCAGTCACTCCTCGTTTTTGCTGGATAACCGGTAATCCGGTGGATAGCATGATATAAACATCTTTAACCACTTAGCAGTAATGTGTGTGTAGGGAATAAGTATAAACTTTATAATTAAACGAGGGCAAATCAAGACATCGCAGTCTCTGTGCGTCTCTCAGAAATCAGAGCTAGGAAAGAGTAATATCAATTAAAATACTACATCTTACACTATGCATAGTAATTAGGGGCGGGAATTGGAAAATATGTGACGATTCGATAGTATTGCGATATTTTGCACATGGCACCCTTTAGCGTCAATATGAGACGCAGATGTACATGGGCCTGAAGGCACCTCCAAGTGGTCTAACCCTACCCCAGACCTAAACCTACCCATAACCGAAGAGTATTATATTGACGCTAAAGGGTGCCATGTGCGTTGGATGTACACGCATTGTCAAAAGCGTCAACATAAGATGCCCAAGAATGAGAATGCGTTGAAATACCAGGTGTAAACGCCCTCCGAAATGCATTCGAAATTTGAATCTTATCTCTCTAACCACTTCAGGAGGTGGTCTGGCCGCATTACAGACGAAACTGGACAAGTGTAAATGCATGAAACCACATGTGAATTTTACTCCTCCCAACAATGCTAAAAAATGAACGTTCGTATTGTGTAATAGGCTATATGTCATGTTAATGCCAGATATCAAGTTTTGCTAACGTGAACTCAATTAAATCTGCACATAGCTTGTAAACTGAAGATCAGGTTTATATTCGTTTTGCGAAAACCAAATCTTCCGTCCATTTTGGTGGGCTGCAGCGCCATAGGTTGGTGCAGTTTCTCAGGCCTCAGTATTTTAGAGGAAAAAGGATTTTCCCATTGCATTTCTACGCCGAAATGTGAGTAAACCACATCGATAAGGAACTTAGTGGTATAGATTAAGCAGCTCATACTGCATACACAAATAAAAGGCTCCCCATGTTAAAGTCATGGTTACAGCTTTGGAAAGGATCGGATCAGTGAACTCACATTACCCCAAGTGCAACTGCAATGAGTGTTTGAGTGTTGCATGCAAGGCTTTTTCTGCTGTTAGTTGTATTGATGTTACCATAGTTTGTATCACTATAGAACATATGAATAAAGTTTTCTTAATGTATTTCAAAGTACTATAGGTCAGGCAGTGCTTTTGCAAACCTTATATTGGTCATTGACCAAGTGTGTGTGTAATTGTATCATAGGAGCCCTTCAGATGTGCAGAGAACCCACACACAGTGTGCAGGGAACATTGATTTAACCTTGACTGAAAGCTCTTACAAACTAGCGGAGAGCCTTTCAAGGATCAAACCACACAGAATAAAAGATGGCTTCAACATTCCTGTCAAGTAAAACATTTAATTAAAGTTTAGTAATAGCATATATTTAAAGACATATACGTATACCGCAATAGTCAGTTTATGGACATAAAGTATTTCCTTAATGCATCACTATTTTTCTTTTAATTTCATTTCTCCAAATATTTGAAAGAAACTGAATCACATTTTCCACAAAACTATTTTCAACATTGAAAGTAATAAAACAAAGTTTCTTGAACACAAAATCAGCCTATTTTAATTATTTCTGAAGGTTCATGAAGGTTCAAGGACCTTGCATGAAAATTCAGGTGTAAATACAGTATATATATATACTGTATATATATATGAGCTCACTTAATGGCCATGTTACTCTCGGAAAGACAGAATACAAACGAGATGGCCATTAGGTAACACTTTATTTTAAAGTGAGATTTAGTTGCACGTTAAATGCACTTATAGTAATATAGTTACAAGCAACTAACTTTAAACCAAACCCTAAACCTAATCTCAACACTACAGTAAGTGTATGTAGAAAAGTAATATTACTCAGTACGTATTTACACTGTAACATAACCTTAACATAAAGTGTCATCAAGCTTTAATTTCTGAGAATAAGTGGAGAGCAACTGAAGACTTATGCTCCTGTAATCTCGCTAGAAGTTCTGTTAGAGTTTTATCTCATAAATGTCTCAAAATGTGCTTAGTTTTGAAGTTTGTCAGGTTCCACAATGGATTAAAAAAATGTTCATATTCTTGCAAGACCAAATTATCTGAGCTGTGCTGTCCACATTCGTTTTATAGTGTTATACTCTTATCAACAATTGACTTATTAGTTTCATTTCAATTTCACCTAAATGGAAAAAAGAGATACAAAAAAGAAAAACTGAGAAAACAAACATTTAATTAACGTCTCTGAGTTGAAAGAGCGAATTCTAAATGTGTATAGTAACTTTGTTAATGGTTGCGGCTTCATTTTTTAGCCTCTCAACCATAAAAACATTGACAAAATTCATGCTAATTCAGATGGCCTTGCAGAACGGGCCGTGTTAGTCACACGGGGTAAAACACAGTTCTGTCTCATCTCTGATACTGTAGAAATTTAGTTTCCAGCCTCACCACTGATGAAAGCTTTTGCACATCAAAGTTAGGCTTCTTTCTGTGACTCAAGTATAGATATTTTTAGATATAGCCTTTAATTTAGCTGATTGTTTAGTTTGTTTCATGCCTGTCAGAGCTTATATGCAAAACTGTTTTGATGCAAAATGATGGGAGCAATTTTCTGAGGGCTCTGTATTGAAATGATATGAGCTCCTTTAAAAGTACAGTTGCCTTGGCAACATGCATGCTTGTTGCTTCATCAATATTCTAATCATAAGATGACTTTGACCACAGAGTGTTTGGTAAGGCTGCAAGAACGTGTCATTGAGTCATAAAGCTAGATCAACCTCTATCTGACCTTGATTCCAAAGACCCTTTGAAGAGTGACACGATTTTTATTATAGACAGCCAGAGACTTTTTTTTGTATTATAGTATGAGTATAGCCACTTGTCCACCATCTGGCCAAACTGTTCTTTTTGCTTTTGAGTAGATTATTTTCAATCAACTGGTTCAACAGCTGCAGGCAGTACAGCAAAAAGCTAACAAACCTAAAGCTATGATTTTATAAGCTACCAAACCATAAAAGCCAGCCTTTAAGGAGACAAAAGTAGATACAGGCAATCAGAAGTGAAGCATCGGCTTGAAGAATGGGTAAATTCTCAACCTAAAGTGATTTCTCCTCGTGTGAACAACTTCGAGTGTTTTGAACTGTGGGCCTGACTGACTGAGGAAGCTGATTTGAAGAAAGCTTCCACAACCCCTTCAGATCATCCCAGAGAGTCGTTCGAGGGAAAGTTCGAGTTTTTCGAATTTCGTCGTTCGAGTTTTCTGGGACCCACGGAGGTCATGGGAGAGGAGGTATTAGAGGGGAGTCCAGGTTATCACTCTCCACCTCGATCCTTTATGGAACCTGAGGTGGTGAGGTCCAGTACAGACTTCCATCCACCACCGATCCCATCCAGTCCAGAGCCTGCCTGTTGCCATCAGAGTCGGCAGAGGAGGAGAGGGAGAGCATCCTGCACTCCTAACGTCCTCTAACAGGCCATTGTCTCCCTTCTCCCTTTAGGTCATCCCCTAACAGCCTGCTGTCTCCCTGGAGGTCGTCCCCGAACAGTCCCTTGTCTCCCTGGAGGTTGTCGCTGAACAGTCCGCTGTGTCTCCCAAGTTCATCCCCGAACAGTCCACTGTCTCCCTAGAGGTCGTCCCCGAACAGTCCACTGTCTCCCTGGAGGTTGTCCCCGAACAGCCTGCTGTCTCTATGGAGGTTGTCCTTGAACAGTCCGCTGTGTCTCCCTAGTTCATCCCCGAACAGCCTGCTGTCTCCCTGGAGGTCGTCCGCGAACAGTCCACTGTCTCCCTGGAGGTTGTCCCCGAACAGCCTGCTGTCTCCCTGGAGGTCGTCCCTGAACAGCCTGCTTTCTCCCTGGAGATCGTCCCCGAACAGTCCGCTGTCTTCCTGGAGGTCATCCCCGAACAGCCTGCTTTCTCCCTGGTCCACCATGGGCACCGAGGGGCTCGTCTGCTCCGCCATGGCTGTCCGAGGGGTCGTCTGTTCCGCTCTGACCACCTGAGGGGTCGTCTGCTCCGCCCTGATTGCCAGAGGGGGTCGTCTGCTCCGCCCTGACCGCCCGAGGTTTCGTCTGCTTCGCCCTGGCGGCCGGAAGGTTCGTCTGCTCCATCCTGGCCGCCCGAGGGGTCGTCTGCTCCACCCTGGCCGCCGGAGGGGTTGTCTGCTCCGCCCTGGCCGTACGAGGGGTTGTCTGCTCCGCCCTGGCCGCCCGAGAGGTCGCCTGCTCCGCCCTGGCTGCCCGAGGGATCGTCTGCTCCGCCCTGGCCGCCCGAGGGATCGTCTGCTCCGCCCTGGCCGTCCGAGGGGTTGTCTGCTCCGCCCTGGCCGCCTGAGAGGTCGCCTGCTCCGCCCTGGCTGCCCGAGGGATCGTCTGCTCCGCCCTGACCGCCCGAGGGTTTGTCTACTCCGCCCTGACCGCCCGAGGGTTCGTCTGCTCTTCCCTTTGTCCAGTTTTGTACTTTAATTATGTTACTACTGATAGAAGAAGTCAATTAAGCTACATTGTTATTTCATAGAAATTTAATGTAATAGTTGTTTCACTTTGAATGGAGTAGCTACTCGCATGAAACCTACTTCTT
>JAOTRC010000011.1:623722-641034 GCA_027497675.1 Cyprinella lutrensis | reverse complement strand
CATCCTTCCATCCTTCCATCCATCCTTCCATCCATCCATCCATCCATCCATCCATCCATCCATCCATCTATCCATCCATCCATCCATCCATTATTAATCCATCCTTCCATCCATCCTTCCATCCATCCATCCATCCATCCATCCATCATCCATCCATCCATCCATCCATTCATTCATCCATCCATCCATCCATCCATCCATCCATTCATCCATCCATCCATCCATCCATCATCCATCCATCCATCCATCCTTCTATCCATCCATCCATCCATCCATCGTCCATCCATCCATTCTTTTTATCCATCCATCCTTCCATCCATCATCATCCATCCATCAATCCTTCCATCCATCCATCCATCCATCCATCTTTACATCCATCCATCAGTCTTTCTTTTCATCCATAAATTCACTCATTCATCCTTAAAACTGCTTTTCCTCTTTGGCCGTGAGCTGTGATGGTGTGAGGTGATGTTTTACCCATCAGCTCGACGCAGAGCTCAGTGTCCACTCGGCCGTCCCCCGTCAGCGCCCCGAACACCAGCCCGTCGGCCCGGTGACTCTTCATCAGCTCGATGTCCCTCTTCATCACCTCCACCTCCCAGTGCGAGTACATGAAGTCTCCTCCACGGGGCCGGATCATCACGTACACCGGGACCCGCACGCTCTCCTTCACCACCTGCAGCAGACCTGAGCACACACACACACACACACTACTGACTAACTCAAACAGGCCCCGCCCATTTATTCTGCGCATGAATTACTATAATGAGGAATATAGTGACGTGTTCGTTCCTGGAAGAAACTCGAGACTACAATGGAGGCGTTTCAGGAGTTCAGAAACACTGACACTGATATAGAGGAGAACTGGAGCTTGTGCTGACCTGTGCTGGGTGTCGTCCCTCCCTCCAGCAGGTTACCGCACAGCTCGATACGACCCGCTCCTGAACACACACACAAACACACACACAATGACAGATGAGAGCTGCCAAAAAAAAAAAAACAATTACAAAACACTCAACAGAAATATGCAATGTTCAACGCCACTAATCTGAGGATATATATTTATAATTTTCACTAAACTATATCCAAGAATGTTTGTGAACTTGTACCTCCCCTCTCTGCGTTTATGGCTGACTCGACTGAGTCCACACACACCTCCATCAGGAGACCGTCACACATCTGAAACACACACACACACACACTTGCTGGCTTTACACTGCAAAACTGACACACAAGCTGCATATTACATCACACAAACTGAGAAGATTTGGCATTTACCCCGAAACCAAAAATGATTCAGACTACCAGTAAAATGATTCATCCACTTCTGCTGAAGTGTGTTTTCTGTAATCCCTAATGCTATTTTTACACACACACACTGAACATCATGAAGCATTGCTTGGTCACTAGTTAAGCTAGACTGGTATTATCTAATTGTGTAGTTCAATTTAACATCTGACAGATATTCAACATAATTCATGTGTGAGAGTCCAACAGAAGGGCTAAACCAGTTAAATAGCCTGAGTTCTGCTCATATTTATTACCATTTTCTAAACTATAGCGATTAAACTGTGATAATGTGAGAAATGTTGTTTTCTCTCATTATCTCAGGTGTTTGAAATCTGAATAAATTTTGGTTTTCCTGCGTGTATTCACACAAGGAACTCTTATAGAAGTCATGTTTGAGGCAAGAACTAATATGGAAACATAAAAGTGTAAATAGGATTCTAAATAAAAATATTACAATATAATAAAATGCTTTGTAATAATGACAGCTAGTGATGCTGCAACATTCACGTTCCCACAACGCTCACTATCACTAATGTTCTTTATGTTATGTGAAGCGTTCTTTACATTAAACTTATAGAACATTCTTATATTATTAATATTTGATATGCATTTTCATGGTGCTGAGAGAAATCGCTCTTATAACAACATTCTTGAAACATGTTAATGATGTTTGCTCTTAATATTCTCCATGCTAACAGGAAATGTCTTTAAAACAACAATATTAACTCTTATGTTCTTGACTTTTGCTATTCCAACGTTCTTGGAATATTACAAATAAACTTTCAAAGAACGTCGAACTGCGAGTAAAAATACAAACATGATCGTATATCCTTTTAAATAGTGTTCTAATCACAAGACATTTCAGAAACACTGTCAATCACTCACTATTCACGCTTTCAGAACATGAAGCGTTAGCTGGGTTTAGGCACAAATACACACAAACACTCGGACTTTATAATGTCAGTTCAGTCTTTGGGGTCCACAGGTCGTGTTCACTAGAGAGAGGAGAGGGGTTTAGTGGTCCACAGTCGCTCGGTACCATCAGTCCAGTGGCACTGAAACCACTTTATTATGCTTTAGCTGCCATACTGCACGGCTTTATTTATGGGGGTTTGGAACATTTGGAGAATCAAATAAAAGCAAATGATAGAAGCGTGTTAAACTGTCATTCATACTACAATGCCTCCTTAAATGTCACGTTTATGTATTATTACTGAAATCATAAAATGGTCGTGTTTGATTTCACATGTAATGACCGATCGTGTTCTCTGTTACCTCGCGTGAGCGTCCAGCGCCGGAAGCTTTTCTCACTGCCAAACTCTCGCGAGACTCACACATGTCGAGAAGATGTCCTGCGGAGACTTGTAAACAACTGAACTAGTTTGCTAACGTTACTTTTCTAAAGAGTTCGGGTTAAATCCTGTCTATGGTAAAATCACCAGACGTTATGCTGCTACGTGTGTGTGGACAACTCTGTTCAGGCGCGTCGCGTTGGGCGTCAAAAGCACATAATCAGTGACGCCTTCAACAGTTGTTAACAAAATACAGAACTTCCCAGCTAACGATATGTTCGTAGAACTAATTATTAACGTCCCCGTTAAGTTAATAACACGTTATTTTTTTTAATTTTGTTTGTGTTAAATGTTTAAAAAAGTTATTGGTTGAGAATGAATTCGTTTCTGTGCTAACGTTTTGGGAACATCATTAGAGACTATAAATAAAGACTAAAGTATAGAGACTATAAAGAAGTGGTCAAGTCTGAAGAAGACCCTCATCAGATTTTAAACCAGATGTAAAATGTCTTATAGTCTTGTCAATCCTCTGTCAGATTTCTGCAATCTCAGAAGGCTTGTACGGAGGCGTATTCACTTGAAGAAAAAAAAAATCTACTCTGTTTTTCTGAATTAAGGAGTTAATTTTTCATGAGAAAAATCTCTTTTTTTCTGAATTAACAAGTTAATTTTTCATGAGAATTTTTTTTTGCTGTTTTTCTGAATTAATGAGTTAATTTTTCATGAGAAAAAAAAATGCTCTGTTTTTCTGAATTAACGAGTTAATTTTTCATGAGAAATTTTTTTGCTCTGTTTTCTGAATTAATGAGTTAATTTTTCGTGAGAAAAAAAGCTTTTGCTCTGTTTTCTGAATTAACTTGTTAATTCAGAAAAACCGCAAAAAAAAATCCATGAAAAATTAACTTGTTAATTCAGAAAAACAGAAAAAAAAATCCATGAAAAAATAACTCTTTACCGCGAGCTCGACCGCGAGCGCCCCCGCATGGACAGAGACGTGTTACTGCAGCCAGTCCAGAACCCGGAAGTAACCAGCCAGTGCCAATTCTCTTCAATTAGACATTCTCTGGTGGAGTATCAATGGGCTTAATGTGGTGTAGGTAACCAGAGAGCAAGAGACCTGTCCTAACACCTGTTACACTTGGCAAAATTACGAATGTTTTGCCTTTCAAGAGAATTTTTAGGTCTTCGATTGAACTTTGACCACAATATTTATATTATTTTGTCAGATTGACATAGAATGCATAAAATGCATCATCTTTTCCTTTTCTGTGTCACTGTTGGACATAAAGCCCTACTTCTTCTATAACCATGTGTTCCAAATATTGGATTACCAAAAAAATCTGTCCCTCCCCGTCCCCCACAAATGTAATGTAGATTCTGGGTAAATTCTTTATCCATAATGTAAGTGTACGATGACAAAAGCCTGGTCTGTATTTAAAAGTATTCTTTGTAGATATGATTAAATTGTATGAATAAACTGGCCAATCTGTTGGGATGATCTTGATCTTTTCAATTTATTTGTGAGGTTTGTTTTACTTATTATTATTATTATAACATATACAAATTACATTGTAATCTGCTGTGTCCTGGTTAAGAACTAGGCTATCGTGTGTTTGTTGATACACAGTTGCAAGAGTGTCCAGGTTAATGCACTTGAGCATTGGAAACATATCTTTAAAAGAGAAAAGAAAAGAAAAATATTACGAACAGACAACCCCACACTGACAGATACACTGATATGGATAGACAGAAATCTAGATTAGATCTAGCTACATGGCTTTACTACAACAAACTTTAGTAGTATAGCATATATAATTGACATAGATACAACAAAATAATAAAACCTATATTCATTAAAGATATGACAAGTCTTTCTTTCTTTCTTTCTTTCTTTCTTTCTTTCCTTCTTTCTTTCTTTCTTTCTTTCTTTCTTATTAAATGTTCTCCAGACTGATGCAATAATCTGTGGAAGCTTGTTTCCGCCATAGAATGGAAAATATAAAATGTAATTGCGACTTTTTATCTCACAATTCTGACTTTTTTTCTCACAATTGCGAGTTTACATCTCGCAATTGTGACATTATTTCTCAGAATTGCAAGATGTAAAGTCAGAATTGTGAGATATAAAGTCAGAATTGGGACTTAAAAAGTCAGAATTGCAAGTTATAAAGACAGAATTGTGAGATATAACGTCGCAATTGCGTGTTGTAAAGTCAGAATTGCTTGATATAAAATCGCAATTGCGAGATATAAAGTCAGAATTGTGAGATTAAAAGTCGCACTTCTGTCTTTTTTTCTCAGAATTGCGACTTTATATTACCCAAGTCTGACTTTATATCTCGCAATACTGACTTTATAACTCGCAATTGTGAAAAAAAGTCAGAATTGAGAGATAAAAAGTCACAATTATTTATTTTATTTTATTTTTATTCAGTGGCGGAAACAAGCGTCCATAATAATCATCTCCAGAAGAAAATGAGTAAAATTTGGCTCAATAAAATTAAAATAAGTTCGTGTTTCTTGATCTTGTCCGCGCCACGAGCCAGCAGCAGCCCTACTCACTTCCGGCCCGCGAGCTTAGCTGTGTGTCGTCACGTCCTGTGTCCTGGAGCTCAGAGAAGATGGCGGCTGTTGCAGTGAGCTCTGACGGAGGCGTCGCGTCGCTGGACTCGGACTCGCTGTCGCCGCGCGTTCCCTCTCCGCCACCGGACCAGCCGCACCAGAACAACGCGCTGCTGGGACTCCCGATCGTGGCCATCGACACCATCCTCAACTTCCTCTCGTACGACGAGATCAGTCTCCTGCGGATGGTGAGGAAAACAATGAGCTGGACTGCAGTGGAACGGGCTGCGTCTCAACACTCGGCCAGTGCACTGCAGTCTCGCTGCCTAGTGAGCGAGCGAGCGAGAGCGTGCGCGCTCCCTACAATCACGGCATTTATAGAGGCTTGTTCCCGCCACGGAATTTTTGTAAAAACAAAAAACAACGAATTTTAAATTGCACAATTTCGACTTTTTTTACCCCCTCATAAATTTGTTTATCTCTCAACTCTAATTCGTCACAATTGCGAGATACAAACAAGGCAGAATTGTGTAAGAGAAACGTTTTCAATTGCAAGAAGAAATTAATTGTGAGAATAGAACTTTTTTTTTCATCCGTTGCTGCTATAAAAGGAAAGGAATAAAATATTTGTGAGATCTGTGTTCAGCTAAACTCGCAATTGTGAGTTAAAGTAAAACATTTATTTTTATTTCGTGTCGGAAAGCTTCCATGTGATAGTCTTGAACATAGATATCAGATATCAGAGATGTCTATGGTCTTGAAGAAAACAATAGTTGTTATTGTAAAAATAGTAAATACAACATCAGTGGAACGGGCTGCGTCTCAACACTCGGCTCGTGCACTGCAGTCCCGCTGCCTGTACTGAGCGAGTCAGCGCGCGCTCCCTAGAGGCATTACCGGCCGCGTAATCTGGTTCCTACCACATATTTTTTTTGTTTTTTAAATTTCACAATATTACTTTTTTCCCCTCATCATAATTAATTGGTCAATTCAGTTTAACATCGTAGGATATTTCCAATTGTGATATAAAAATGTGCAATAACATTTGTAAAAAAAAATATTCTGTGTCTAATTTTTTTTTAGTTGTAATGTAAATTCAGTTTATGATTTCGGTATTTGCAATTGTGAGATGAAAAGTTGCAGTTACCATTTTATATCGTTTGGCCACAAAAACAGAATAATTGTGAGATTTAGGTTAAGTTCAGTTTACAAATAGGGATAAAAACTCAATATTAACTCAATTGTGGGTTAAAGTAAAGTTTTTTTTTAATTCTGTGGCAGAAACAAGCTTCCATGTGAAGTCAACAATCGTTATTGAAAAATATTATTGGGTATACATGTATTAGATGTATGACTCACTATTAATTATCAAATGTAACAGATTTGATTTTCCTGTTTTATAGATAAGCTTTATATGGATTTATTGTTGTTATTTATTATTTTTTTTTAAAAAAGTCTCAAGATGAAATGCCAGCATCCAAAAAACGCCAGCATCCGAACGTTCATTAACGTTTATTAGAATATGAATGGCCGGCTGAGCATTAATTTTTAAAGGAATAGTTCGCCGGTAAGGTCTTCAGCTTTAGGTCTTCTCCATCTTAACTGGTCATATCTCCGAAGCCTAACTGTGACGTTAACACTATCGAGTAGGTTTAGGGTTTAATGTACGGTTTAGCGTTGGAGAATGCATTAATATGATCCCGCTTTGGTTGTACAGTAGCACATATGAAAGCGCTGTGTAAATGCCTCATTCATTCATGCATATATTAAGCGTGTATGTGTCGTCATTGGAGACTGTTTTCTTCTTGCAGGTGTGCAAACGCATGGATGTGATCTGTCAGCGCATGCTCAATCAAGGCTTCCTGAAGGTGGAGCGATATCACAGTCTGTGCCAGAAGCAGGTGAAGGCCCAGCTGCCCAGGTGAGACCGCCATCCCTGCGATCGCTCGCTTTTACACCCGCTATCCGTGATGTCATCATCCAGTTCTTGTCGATGTTTGCTAATGAAAGCTGTGCATGTGTGACTGTTCCCCTCAGGAGGGAATCTGAGCGCAGGAATCACTCGCTGGCTCGGCACGCAGACATCCTGGCGGCGGTGGAGACCCGCCTGTCCCTGCTCAACATGACCTTCATGAAATACGTCGACTCCAACCTCTGCTGCTTCATTCCTGGAAAGGTACATGTGCGTCTCTGTCCCGTCAGCTCGTGCGGTTAGAGTCGAGCTGGACAGGTAAAGGGGTCGTTCACACTAAACTCCGTCAGGAATTACTCGCCCTCATGTTGTTCATCCCCGTGAGACTTTCGATCATCTTCGGAAAACACAAATTAAGATATTCGTGATTAAATCCGAGAGCTGGATCACTCCTCCGGAGGCTTCTGAGGGATCGAAACTGGCCGGCCCAGAAAGTTTTTAAAATTTTACTAATTTTAAAATAGTCCGAGTGACCACAGCGGCTCAACCTTAAGTTCATCAAGCGACGAGAATACTTTCTGTGCGCAAACAAACAAAAATAACGACTTTATTCTTTATCTTTATTAACTCTTTATCTTCTTCTGTGTCTTTACTAACTTTCTGGGTCGGCAAGTTTAGATCCAGCTCTCAGATTTAATCAGAAATATCTTAACGTGTGTCCTGAAGATGAACGGAAGTCAAATGAATGGAAGCTCAAATGGTCGTTGGTTCATTCAACCAACGAAATGAACGAATTGACTCTGGAAATGATTCGTTCGTTTTGATGAACGAGTTCGAACAGGAGAGTCACGAACGCGCATCACAGAACGAGCATTTGAGCTTATAAAACTTAAACTTTGTTATTTATTTATTAATTGAGCAATCGTTTCGCTTAATTGATAAGACCCTTATTCATCGTCTGGAGTCGTTTAAAGCCCTTTGAACAGTTTGCACTGAAACTGTCTTTTGAACCGTTTGGTCCCCATTGAAGTCCATTATATGGAGAAAATCCTGGAATGTTTTCATCAAAAACCTTCATTTCTTTTCCACTGAAGAAAGAAAGACATGGACATCTTGGATGACACGGGGGCGAGTAAATCATCAGCAAAAGTTTTTTCAAAAGTGAACTACTCCTTTAAGGCTCAGGCGAGCGCTCCAGTCAGTGTCCTGATGATGATGATGATGATGATATCTGCTCATGATATCTTTCCTTATTGAAATCAAAATAAGGAATCGATAAGATTCGGAATCAACAAGCAGAATCGGAATCGTTAAACTTCAAACGATACACAACCCTGATCACACACGAGACGGACAGAGGAGAACTATCAGCTAATAACAGCAGAAGATGAAGAGATGATGAAGAGCGAGACAAGACTGAACACACGTACAGATTTAGCCTTGTAGCCCTTGATGGAGTCCACCATCAGCAGCCGGTCCAGCTCCACCCGCTCCAGTCCCGAGCCTGAGACACACACACACACACACACACACACAGAAGAGGTCAGCAGGAGTTTCTCTCTCACACACACTCATCTCCACCCGCTCCTGTCCCGAGACTGACACACACACACACACTCACCCAGCAGAGGGTGGACGGCCATCTTGGACAGGTCAGCGCTCTTGAGGCGTTTGATGGACTCAGGTGACGGGCCGGGTCTGGACTTCAGGTACTGCTTGTAGGCGTTCTCAGAGACGCGGCGTAGAGTCTGCAGGTCCAGAGAGTTCTCGTACGCCGTCTGGAGCCGCGAGTCTTCATCGTCCAGAACACTCTGAGGAACACGGCCGAACACACCGTCCGCATCTGACCGCCAGCACAAGGATATTAATAATTACTCATTCTGTTATTTCTGCTGATATTATCTTTCATTGAGTTATATACATCTAAATGTATTTTATTTTCTTTTGCTTTTTTGGTAAAATTTAAAATCCTAATAAAAATACTTATTAAAAATAGAAAAAAAATGTCTATAGTTTATAGTGAAGCAGTGTCGTCATCAGAGGTCAGTCAGCTCTGAGATACAGTCGTCAAGATCTGAAGTGGATCAAACGTTAATAAAACTGATCCGAGGACACGGACGGGTGTTAAATGTCTTCCGCTGTGTTTACCCGGTGTGTGTTCAGGGACGGCGAGCTGGACGGGTCGACCCAAGAACAGATGAAGGTCATACAGGAACGGCACTTCATCAGAACACACCAGACTGAGCGCTGTCCCACCTCGACCGGCTCGAGCCACACGACCTAAAACACAGAGGACAGGGGTTAAAGGTCGAGGTCAGTGGTCAAGCTCTGAGGTTAAAGGTCAGAAGTTACTGGTTAGGGGTTAGAGGTCAATGTCAGGTGTTAGCAGAGAATGTCTAGTTGAAGAGAATTGGCGCTGGCTGGTTACTTCCGGGTTCTGGACCGGCTGCAGTAACGCGTCTCTGTCCATGAGGGGGCGCTGCGGTCGAGTGCAGAATGAATGGGAGTCAATGGGGTTTCACCCCCAGAAATCCACTTTTCTCAGGATGTAATTTTTTGTCAAGTAATTTGAAAGTTGCATTCAAAAGGGAGGGCTAAGATAATACACTCAGCTGAAAATTGCATTTTTAAGTTCACTTATCTGTTCTAAAAATCCGTTCAAAAATGTGATGACGTCACACAATAGCAGAATGCTAGCGTGTTCCGGCCAACAACGGCCTAACCTGTAAGAAATCAAAAGGACATAAGTACTCGTTCATTCGACTTTTGGCCTATAATCTATATTGAACTTGCGGAATCAACAATAAAATCTATGTTAATTTAACGACAAGCAGGTGAAAGAGACACATTTAGCCGTTTAGCCCCATAGACTCCCATTCATTCTGCTCTCGCCCGCGATCACCTCCAGTGGAATTCTAATGGAACTGCAACCAAGATGATACACAATGGGGGTAATAGGAAGTGCCAAGGCTCTCCGTTAGACGGGCTCTGGCGCTATATGTGAATCCGGGCTATTAGGTCCCTTTTAAATTAGCTAGTCAATGATTGTTTTAATGATTTTCATTTAGTTTTACTAAAAGTAATGTAGAGTTATGCTGGTGCATAGGTAAATGGAAAAAAAAATAAAAGTACTGATTAAACAAAAAACCAGTATGAAGGCTTGTGCAACAAATTGAGTTGGCAAATGAAAGGTAGATTTTGTTATCTTGCTTTAATCATTTTTGATTTCTTCACTGTGAGTGTTGATGGTTTTGTGTTCAATAGATATTTTTACTGGAAATAACACAAATATATTGCACACAGCTTACACAAGGGCAAAATTTGTTGTTGCGCCATATCTCACAAGAGTGCATATAGTATAAGAGACTGCGATGGATGAACACTGCAAGTTAGCTATTATATGGGGCTTTTGTCGCAGATTTAAAACATGAAAGGGCCAAGAGCTTCAGCATTTGGCTTTAGCCGCGTCCTTGTCAGTGAATGGAAGTGTTTGGATGGAAGGAGACAGGACAAAAACAAAGGGGCCGCTGGGATAGACACCGCTCACGTCTCTGCCTCGTGCTGACAGCAGAGATAATGGCCAATAAGACAGTGCGCAGTTCTAGATGAGTGATTGGCTCTCAGCACTGTCAGTCATGCTCCAGGGAGCTCTGCTTCACCCTCAAGGCCATGAGTGGGAGGGGTGCGGGGTCGGTGGGGGGTGTCTGAGGGAAGAGAGAGAGAGAGGTTCAAAAATCCTTTAATTTTAACATTTCAAAAATCATACATTCATATACTCATTCTAAAAATAGAACATGTATAAACCCACAGATATGAACCATCACATCATCATAAATAGTACACAAAACATCATTAATACACCATATCTCAATAAAACTCCTGACATCATTTACAATATCATAATATGCGTACTCCACTTTAAGCCTCACTTTCACTAATTTCCTAAACATCACTTCAGGATCCGTAGATGCCAACTGTAAACCTTTGTTCTTCCTGGTCTTCCACACTGCCAATTTTGCAGTCCCAATAAGATAATTCAATAAACAAACTTTCTTCCTCATCAAAAAGCTATATTTTAACCCTCCAATAAACACTTTGTCCGAAAAATCTTGATCAAATTTCCTGAACCATTCTTTAAGAAGATTGAAAAGACTCTGTAATCTTTCACATTTTAAAAACAAATGTTCCAAATCTTCCTCTTCACCACAAAACCTACATTTCCCACCACAGCTGGATTCAAGTGTGCCACATGTCTGTCTGTAGCTATTGCCCTGTGAATAATCCTCCATTGCAGATCAGCGGTTCGCTTCTCCACTGGAGGTTTATACAGTGCTCTCCATCTGTCCTTTACAAGGAACTCTGGTGTCAACAGTCCTGGCCACCCAGAGGCTTACACACTCCTGAGCGATTCCTGATGTAGGACCTTCACCGTGATATGATAAATGGCCTTCTTTGATGTAGACTCGAATAGTTCTATTTGAGGAAACTCAAAAGACAAGATTGAACCAGCCTCCACACCTTCCAGATCTTCCTTACTTGCGGGAGCTATTTTTATCTTCGGAAATTCTTTTTCATCAGTTTCCTTCCTTGCAATGATCTCTCTGTAGCTGCTTGGTATTACATTGAAAATTTCCTCCATTAATTTTTCTGTAAGTCTTAGTGACCGTAATCCTGTCACCTCTCTGATGGTCTCAGCTGATCTCCATCCATTCCTGTCCAAGAGATGCCCCAGTTTTACAACGTTGTTCCTCCGTAAGCTCGTTCGTATGCTCACAGAAGATAACATCCTTGTCTGGATCATTGGATTAAAAAGCAAGGGTTCTTCAGTGACCCATTGTCCTTGAGGATCAATCTCCCGTTCTACTTTAAAAACAGTTCTCCAGACCTTCAACATAGACTTGTAAAATGGTGTAAGCTCAGACAAGCTCACCTCCTCCAGTTTTATTAGGAATAGATGTTTATCCAATCCCAGTCCTCCTGCTCTCTGTAGTAAAGCACAAGCAGGTTGGGCCCAAGTCAAGTCCTTATGATAGAGGAGTCTCTGTGCAGCTTGTATCCTGAATGCACTGATACGACTCCTCACATCCACCAACCCCTGGCCACCTTCCTGGACAGGTAAGTACAGCGCAGCTGCCCAGATCCAGTGCTGTCCACTCCAGAAGAAGTCCACCAAAGCTCTTTGTACACGGCAGATCAGTTCATCAGGTGGCTCCATGACAATAAACCTGTGCCACAGTGTAGAGGCAGTCAGGTTATTAATAACCAAAACTCGCCCTCTATATGATAACTGTGGTAATAGCCATTTCCATTTAGACAATCAGGAGAGCACTTTCTCCAGCATTCCCTCCCATTTCTTCATCTGGAACTGACTATTCCCTAAGTATACACCCAAGACCTTCAGCCCTTCCCTACCCCATTTCAACCCACCAGGAAGCTGCGGAAGTCTTTTACCCATCCACTGACCAATAATAAAACCCTCACTTTTCCCCCAGTTTAACCTAGCTGAGGATGCCTTCTCGTATTGCTCAATACTCTTAGTTAAAAGTGAAACATCATTCTGGCCTGTAATGAAAACAGTAACGTCATCAGCATAAGCTTATACAGACACCCTAGAACTTATGTCTCCATTTGGAATTAAGACCCCATTGAGATTCCTCCTTAACTTACACAAAGGAGGTTCAATGACAAGGCTATATAACTGTCCTGAAAGTGGACAGCCTTGCCTAATTCCTCGAGAAACAGGTATTGGTGCACTTAAACCACCACCAGCCTTCACAAGAACAAATGGATTGTAATAACACAACTGAATATATGAAATGAAAATATCACCAAAACCAAAATGCTGTAAAACATTATATAGATACCCATGGTCAACTCTATCAAATGCTTTCTCTTGATCTAGAGAAAGAACACCAACTTCATAATTATTCAGCCTACATATTTCAATAACATCACGCAATAAGGATATATTGTCCATTATAGATCTCTCAGGAATACAGTATGTCTGATCCTTCTGCACCAATAGACCCAGATAACACTTTAATCTATTAGCCAAACATTTTGATAATATTTTGTAGTCAACACACAACAATGACACTGGTCTCCAATTTTTTAGAAGTTCCAGATCTCCTTTTTTGGAAGTAGTGAAAGAACTGCCCGTCTACAACTTATGGGAAGTTTCCTACTTTGACAGCATTCAAACAGTACATCATAAAAGTCTTCTCCTAAAATATCCCAAAAATGTTGATACAATTCAGCAGTCAATCCATCAATTCCTGGGGATCTACCCGTGGACAACTGCTGCATTGCCTCTGTAAGCTCTTGAAAAAATAATGTTATTATCCTGAGTCTTTTTCTGTTCACTCTAAATCTTCGGTAGATCATTAAGTATATCCTCAGCACTTTCATAGAACAGTTTTCCAAAGCATATAATTGTGAATAGAAATCCACCGACATCTTCCTTATTTCCACAAGATCTGTTGTTATAGAACCATCATAACGACGAAGATGATACATTTGCTGCTGTGTTGTATTTTCCTTTCCAAGATTGAAAAAAAAAATGTGCTAGGGTTATCCATGTCTTTAATAAAGCAAAAATCTTGCCCTTATTAGCGCTGTCTTTACTTGCTCTTGTAGAAAAGTTACAAATTCTTTATTTTTCTTTCGTAGAGCATCATCATGCACAAGTTAAAAATTTCTTGCTCTAAAAGTTCAATGTCTCTTTGTAATCTTTTCAGTTTCCTTCACCACCGATCCGACATGAGATGAATAATTCTGACAAAAAATCCTTGTTCACTTTTCCAACATCCCACCACTGACTGAGATTCTCAAACGAATCTTTCTTTATTTTCCAATTTTTCCAGAAAAAAATAAAAGAATCACAAAAATTAATGTCTTGTATCATTGAAATGCCAGTAATAACTAGGTTTTGACATATATTTTTTTTAACTAAAATCAAAAATAACCCTGTGATGGTCTGCAAACAATTAGGCAAAATAGAAGCATTCGTCACCCGATTGTTCCATACTTTACCCAAATAAAACCAATCTAATCATGCACCACTGACTCTATTATCATTGACTTTAAGCCAAGGCATGAAAAAAAAATTTGTTTGGTTCCGGTTTCCGACCGACCCTGTCCAATTATGTGCGACCCAAATTTATTTTATGAGCTTGGGTAAGAAATAATCAAAATTAAATAAATACACAATTAAAAAAACTTTGAGGCGAACTATTTCATACATCGTTCGTCAAACTGAACTATAATACATAGTCTTTGTTTTGTTTTGTTTTATCATTTAGGACACTTTTATACGCACACATACAAATGTGTGCACGCATTAGGCACGCACACGCCACATGATACGTTAAAGTGTTACCTCCTTCCGCCTCCCAAGTTTCATTAAAAGTCATCCCAAATCCCAATCCCCTCTTCTGCTGTCTAACGTTACCACTTCTTTCGCCATGTATTTATTTTATTATTTTATGCAATCCAAAACACTCTAACCTGCTGCGCTTCGTATCTCCAGAGCCCGGTCCGCCGCTTGTCCGGGACAAATGGAATTTTGAAGGACAAGTAACTTAACGTTAAAAGAGAATTTTACTTGCCCGAACGGACAAGTAGCCTGATAAGAACATCAATAACAAACAAAAAGTAATAGTTAGGGAATCACTAAACCGAGAGAATGGTTCTAATTTTATTCAACTTATTGTAAGTTGCGATCGATTGTGGATAATAAATGTATTAGCCTACTGACATAAATGTATTAGTTGTGCCGTTGACGCTCGCGCCGCCTCTCGAGGAGAAATCTACACGTGAGCGCAGCACACACACACACACACACACACACACAGTTGACAACATAGTGCCTAGAAAGCATCTAAATGTGTAGTTTCTATATTTTAACGTGTGTTAAACAGCCTCGATTATTTTTCCTGAATATCATCACGATTGAAAATGTGACATTGATTTCCAACAACAATTCAATACAAAAATAAAATTTTACTCACTTACATTTTAGATGCAATATTGGCTGTTTTTGTTCTTTTCAGCAGCGAAAATAGCTTCAAACAAAAATCACAGCAGAACCACGTCGAATCTCACAGGAACACTCATCCTGTTTTCATTACTAAATGATTCAGCATTTTGAATGAATCGATTGAGTCAAAGATTCAATGACCCATTCATTAACACTTGTCTCATTCTTGAATGATAAACCGTTTAAACAAATCGTTTGAATTATGAATGAATGACTCACTCATTAATACGGCCGCCTGCCGCCACCTATTGGCAGTTTAGTGTTATGTTTATAAGTAGCCTAGTCTCTTTCCAATGTTTCTTACTGTCACTGAGGAAAAAATAAATAAATAAATAATTTCCGACCGACCCATGACCTCAACTGACAAACATCCGGAACCAAACTTGTTTTTTTTTATGCCCAAGTATATTGTCTAGATCTTTTATTACTCATTCATTCTCCACACATCTAATAATTCGAATTCATGCAATACATTTACCAACATCCTACTTGATTGAGCATGTGGCTCTTCACCATTTCGATCAATTGTAAAGTCTGTGGTGCAATTCCAATCTCCTCCCACAACAATACACACATTACTATCAATTGTCTTAATTAACCTTGTCATTTTCATAAAAAAAAATCAATCCTCTCGGATTCATTATACATCCATAAACATTCATAGCACAAATACCATTCCTCCAACCTCAACCTAGTTAACAACAGTCTACCTTTTATGACCTCATCCACAGCTAAAATATTAACATTGATATTTTGAGAAAATAAAATAGCTACCCCTGCACTGTTATTTGTCCCATAACTTAAAGTGAGCTTCCCTCCCTACCACATGCTCCATTCATTTTGCATTATCAATATCAGTATGGGTTTCTTGTAAAAAAAAAAAAAACTACATCAACCCGGTTAAATTTAATAAACCCTGAACCATTGCCAGTTTTGTCCTATCTCTACCTCCATTAATATTCAAGGAGCCCACCCTCAAAAGCCCCATAAGAAAAAGGAAACAAAAGAGACAGGACAGATAAAAAGTGACATGCAAAGTTTAGAAATCACCATGTGCAACTTCTTCATTATACTTTTTTCAAAGCATGCTTTTTTTCCTTCCTTAACCTTATCATTTTCTTCAGACGAAAGCTCTTTTTTTATCTAAGGCTTCATAACTGACATTTTTCTACAGTGACTGTCCCAATGAATTTATCTGTGTCTGGAAAAAAATCTGTAACTTCCACTACTTTCCCAAATCAAATGTTGCATCCAAAAAGTTATTAATTTCCTGCAACGTGTAAGTATCTTCCAAAACTTGTGAACCTATCTCAGAAACATCAGAGACTGACTCATCATCTCTTATCTCCTTATCCTCAGACATTTTTCAAGACATCCAGATGTCCCCGCCACTTCATCATCCACAGTTCCATGAACTTCAGCCTTTTAATTTTGATAAGCCAACCCCGATTTTTCACCTTTCTCACAAGACTCATTGTTATCATCAACCGTCACTCATCACTCCAGCATGAGAATGTTTTGCAGTCTCAGACTCGTTTACTACCGCTTCACTAGGCCCTGAAGTCTCCTCACCATTCTGGGCTTTATGTGGACACGCCATCCTTTCGTGGCCCACAATAACGGTTGATTTTGAAAGTAGGTCAAGTTAAGTTTTTTTCCGGGATGGTGTTGGGATGGCATCGTTCCCGAACGGGGGAGAGCCACCGCCACCTGTGTCTCTGCGTAATGGAGTCAGGTGTGTTCCTGCGCCAGGTGTGGAGCTGGAAGATGTGCTAGTCACGGTTGGAGAGCAGATCGGCTTTGAAAACATTTTTTCGGCTTCGAGGATGAACAAGGCTGTTGTGATTTTTGTAAAGGAGGAAGAGATAGTTAATCGTCTCGTTATCAACGGAATTGTGGTAAGTGGCGATTTAATTAATGTTTCACCGCTGGTTACGCCGACGACGTGCATAACAATATCAAACGTGCCCCCGTTCATTAATAATGACGAGATTGAGCGGGGATTAGTTTTTCATGGGAAGTTTGCTAGCGCAATTAAAATGGTTCCACTTCGCTGTAAAAATGCTGCATTAAAGCATGTCATGTCGTTCAGGAGGCAGGTGTTCATGTTTCTGAATGAGCCAGAATTAGACATTTCTTTTAGAGTGTGGCATGAAGGTAAGGCGTACAACATGGTGTATGCAAACTCTGGACACATGAAGTGTTTTGAGTGTGGGCC
>JAOTRC010000011.1:549963-564066 GCA_027497675.1 Cyprinella lutrensis | reverse complement strand
CGTCAGTTGTATGACGGCCTGGGATCGCCATCTACCGACGTTTAAGGGGGCCCTAAAAAGGCGGATATTGACGTATGACGTCCCAAGACGTCAGTTATATGACTTTTTGGGATGAGACTGTGTTATCTGAAGACATTAGTAAACCAACATTATTTAGTTGTAATCAGTTTAGCGCCCCCCAGTGATCAAAACACACACATATGGTAAACACCTTACAAAAAACACCATTCACATGCTTTGTAGGTATGCAAAAAATGCATAAAATCGAACCCGATCTGATTTTTTTATGATGGACAAAAGTTTCGGAGGCAGTGTGCAATCGTGATTGACACAACGCGTGGTCGTATTTATCTTTTAACGTGCGAATTACGGACTGCTTTTAGAGTTCATTAGTTAACTACCGAAGTTAACATGAACTAAGAATGAACAATACTTCAGTGTTTAATAATCTTAGTAAATTTTCATCAACATTTACTAATATCTATCAAAATCAAAGGTTGTATTTGTTAACATTAGGTAATGCACTGTGAACAAACGATGAACCGCTGTATTTTTATTAACTAAGAAAGATGAATACATACTGTAACATGCATTGCTCATTGTTAGTTTATACATTAACTAATTTTAACTAATGAACCGTATTGTAAAGTGTTACCCACAAACGCTACACTCGCACATTCACTTGCTTAAATAGCCAAAGGTCACTCACCACACTGTTACAACAGTTACACAAGTTTCTGCAATCACACTAAATCTCCACTGTTTGCCTAAGCAGTTCTCACAGTTCAGCAAACACAACTCTATGCAAACACACACACACACTTTCATACATGCGTGATGTGACATGCATTTCACACAGAGGCGCTTCACGCTGACACGCAAACACACACTAATCGACTAACCAAACCAGAAACGCGACAACACAAACACTTTGGTGATAAACGCACAAACACTGGTGCAGCCTGGGAGATCCTTCAGGGTATTCGGGTCTTAAGGTGATTTATGTCAGCGTGTGTGTGTTGAAATACCTGTGTGTTTCTTTGAGAAGGTCATGTGCACAGTGCTGTTGCCAAGAGAGTGTTTGCTCCTGGCCGAGAGTGTGTGTTTGTTCAGTGCTGTTGGATAACATGATCTTTAGGAAGTGTGACTGCAGTGCAGTGTGTGTTTTGTGTGTATCTGTGCATGTTTGTGTGTGTGATCTCTGCATTGTGCCACTGCTGGTCTATGGATGACTTGCTAGAATGTAAATGAGAGCGAACAAAGCGAGGTAAGAGCAGAGAGATAAACCGTCACTCGGACACTGTGAAGTGTTTACAGTACGAGATCAGTAAACGGTTGATGATTCGCACGTTAAATCAAATTGTATCCCTCATAACTACTTAATATTGATACTTATTCCTTTGTTTTATTATTATTATCATTATTTTTTTGTTTAATATGAGTTTTAATTGATTTGATTTGATTTACATGCTCGAATGTCCCGCAGAAATCCACCAGAACCACTAAATCACATTGTGAAATAAATGCTTTTCTCCAAGATCAATTCTGACTTCATATTATGCAATTTTAATTTCGACTTTATATTCTGAGATAAAACGTCAGAAATGTGAAGTTTAAACTCGCAATTGTGAGAAACAAAAGTCAGAATTGTGAGATGAAAAAGTACCTTTTTTATTCTGTGGCGGAAACAAGTTTTAATCGTGCATATTGCAAAATGTTAGTTTTTTGGTTTAAGATTAGAGCCCGACCGACAAAGGATTTCGAAGGACGATACCGATACAAATATTTGTTGGTTTTAAAATCCGATATTCCGATATATCGGCCGATTTTTTTTCAGGAACGCACAACAAAACATCAACAGATTTCCCTAGCATTAGTTATTTGTTGTTACGTATGAGTTTTAATTAAAATAATATGACAATGCATTTTAAAACGAAACTTGTTTCTTTTATTTTCGCAACAGAACAGAGGAGGAGCCAAAGCTCATTAATTAGTTAAGAAAGCTCATTAAATTCCATTAGCTAGCTTTGTGGTTAGCTAGAATGTGTTGCGCGTTATAAACGAGTGTTGCCAACAGGGACGGTGTAGAGCGCCCTCTGGTGGACAAACTATACAACTCCAACACTCATGACATGGTTCAAGCGTGTTTCGTCCGTTTTTTTTTATTTTTGAAATATTCATTTATCGGCCATTATAACTGCCGATACCGATAGTTTGGAAAACGTCTAATATCGGCCGATAATATCGGTCTGGCTCTAATTGGAGGTACGGAAGTAATCCAGGAAAGGCTGCAGCTCAAACACGAGGGACTGATCCCTGATCTGATTTAACTGAAATTTCTGTAATTGAATTGAAATGTGTGCCAATGGCTGGACGGGACTTACGGGTGGAAAGCGAACCTGTCCGGTGACCTCCGGGGGCTTCATGCTGAAGGTGTCCTCTGGAGGCTCCTGCTCGGCTCCGCTGGGATAGGGAGGAGGAGGATACGGAGGGAAGTCTTCGACGGGGATCTCAGCAGGAGCAGGAGGAGGAGGAGGAGGAGGAGGAGGAGGAGGGCTGGCCGGCTGAGGAGGGGGAGAGATCTCAGCGAGGGGTTGCGGAGCCGGAGGTGGAGGGGGGATCGCAGCGTGGGGTTGTGGAGGCGGCGGAGGGACGTTCTCTGCTTCGGTTTCTGACGGTTTCGGCCCCTGGTTTTGGCCCTCCTTCTCCTCGTCTCCCACAGGACTCGCTGTGGTCTCCATCGCGGCCAGAGTGGTCTTCTGGTAAAGGAGTTTCTGAATGTTGGGGCCGCCGGGGCCCTCGGGCTCCGTGATGGAGCTGCGCTTCTTCAGGGGTCGCGGCGCGTTGTACAGTCTCTTGCGGAGAGCCTCCAGGTCCGCGTCGCTCTGGCGGTAGGGGTTGGAGATGAAGGGCAGGAGCTTGGTGGGACTGAGGGGTCTGGGAGTGCGCTCGGGCTCCTGGGTTTCGGGAGCAGGACTGTGGTCCTTCTCCACCTCGGGGACACTGGGCGGGTCCAGGTACGGGTTCTCGGGGAGCTGGTTTTGAGACGGCTGGCCCGTGGACGTCACTGGCTTCCCGTACACTACACGAACAGGAATATGATGAAAAATGAATAAATAAATTAACAGTGTTAAAGCTGCAGTGTGTAAGTTTTAGCAGCATCTAGTGGTGAGGTTGCAAATTGCACTCGACAGGAAGTGATGTCGTCGTCCGAGACAGCAGAGAGTAGCCAGTTAAACAATGAGGTTTCTTTACCGAGGTTTACTTATTCAGCAAGACTATTTGTTATTTGTTCATCATTGTGTGAGAGTTTTATTTAGAGGCCGACCGATGAAGGATTTTGAAGGCCGATGCAAATATTTTTGGGTTTTAAAATTCGATATCGGCCGATATTTTATTTATTCATTTATTTTTAAACTGGACATGATAGTCACAAATTTTGTCATGCTTATTCAAGTTTAGAGAACTGATGGGGATGTTCTTTTAATTGTTATTCAAGCAATGACCAACTCAACGAGTGTTGCCAACAGGGACGGTGTAGAGCGCCCTCTGGTGGACAAACTATACAACACTCATGACATGGTTCAAGCGTGTTCCGTTTTTATTTTATTTTTGAAATATTCGTTTATTGGCCATTATAACTGCTGATACCGATAGTTTGGAAAACGCCTAATATCGGCCGATATATCGGTCTGGCTCTAGATCGCGATATAAAAATGTGCCGTTATGTATCGATAGTTAGTTTTGTCCAAGACTCGCCACACTGTATTTCTAAAGTATTCTGTCAAGTGGTTTCAAACCTGTGAGGTTTTCATTCATCATGAAGATATTATGAAACCTGAGAGACTCATAGATCACATCAAGCTTCAGGCTAGATGTAGTTTTGATGTCTTGGAAAGGCTTTTTCTCCCTCCATCATAAACAAGTGTGTGTCGAGCGTCAGACGAAACAGTGAACACTGTCGTGCTCTCTAGCTGGTGTTCGGGAACACACTCGCGTGTGTGTGTGAGACGCTTCTGGAGTGTTTCATTTTTAAATGGACCGTCATGCTAACTAAAATAGACTGCTAGTTAGGCTAGTCACTCTGTGTTGGGTACAGTTTGGTCTTTCCCTGCAAACACACGGTTAAATTTTGCCTCTTCTTTTGGATCCACAGATTGTAAGCCTGCAAGTGTGTCAAATTGGTCATTTGCTGAAAGTTGTCTTTACTGCTGCTTAAGACGAGAAAAAGTGAAGGTAGTTTTTTTTGTTCATTTACATCCCCTCCCTCCCTCTTTCCTGATATGTCAAGACACCTTGGAGAACCGTTCCGATTTGTTTCTTTTTTACCTATCTGTCTCTCTTGCACTAGCTGTATTATGGACTCTACAGTTATTTCAAGTAATGTTCAAAGGACACAAGCTAGCTTTTTACATGTTAAGTTCATTTTCCATTTTCCATGGTTTTAAATACATTAAGTACATGTCTCCACCTTGTGCGCAGCTCCACCCTTATTCTTATCCACCCTCTTTTAACCCTCATGAACAGGAACATGTCGTTGCACTCAACAAACAGATTGTGGAAAGTGGCGGGAAACCTTTATTAGGTAAAGATCCTTCTAATATCAACCGACTCGAGTGGCAATCAGAGGAGTTCCTGAATGCAGTGCTGCAGAGGAAAAGTGAGTACACCTCATATGGTCATTTGTGTAATAATGCATGATCCGAGATGGGTCATTAATGGGAATGACAAATCAAGACTTTGTAAAGGGCATAACAGGACCCCTTTAAATGAGTTTTAGCATATCCCCATGAAGCATTTCATAACAAGATCAACTCTGATTTCACTTTTCTTATGTTGCCAAATCATTTTAACACATGTAACTGATCTATCAACAGAATACACCCCAAGAATTCCAGATCCGCACATCCCTGTGGTGGCCTGTGGGATCGTTCAGCAGATGATTAATGAGTTGGCCACGTATTATACCTCAAGAAAAAAGTGTTCTCAGGACTCGCTTCAAAACAATGGAGAAAAGGACTTTCTAAAACCCAGCTGTGTCATTTCCCCCACTGCGGTCAACATAACGTCTGCTCTGAACAAGTTCATCATGGTGGACCAAGATGCCCCGCTGGACCTCTCTGTGAAAAAGGTCAAAGTAGAGGACATCGAGCAAGGTGCAGGATAGAATTATGAATATATAAAGAGCTACCCGTTTAAAAGAATTGTTCATTTTAGCTTTGAATTACGTGTCTCTTTAGATGGAGTTCTTGACCTCTCGACTAGAAAGAGTTCCAACAAAAGCCATACTTCTTTAAGGAATTCTAATAGCCCGGCTACACATTTGGTCAAAAGGTAAAGGAAATCAGGACTCCATTGAAATTGCATGATTTGCTCATCACATAAAGACATGTTTTTGTAGTGTTATCCAGTTGAGACTGTGTCTAATATACTTCTAATTTCTTTGCATGTCCTTCAGGGACTCAGTCGACCTGAGTCTCGCCCGAGAGGGAGATCTACAGTCGGTGTCCACTTTGGAACAGTTCATGTCTAAGCTGTGTTTGCATCACCAGCGCCAGATAGTCGATGCATTAGGCTTCTTACAAAGCGAAGTCAAGACCGTGGCTTCTTCCAACCCTTTCCAAGCACCCACTCCAAATTTGACCGAGAAGAAAGCGACAACCTTTGAAACGAGGTCTGAAAGAACATGCTCTGTGGATGCGGCGGTGGGCATTACCAACTCTCAAGAGGTGTCTATTGTTAGGACAAGTCAAAAGCCTACTGGAGAGGTTTTAAATGCAGGTGTTGCACGTGTAATGACTGAAAAACCGGTTGACCTTTGCAAGATAGAAGCTTTGTCGTCTTCATCTTGTGGAACAGATGTCGAGCGTGGGAAAGAAAGTTCTCCAAACACATTTATCGTCATGACAAAGACGACTACTGATCATCAGGAAGCAAAACAATTAAAGCAAATTCAAAGTAGCGATTCGGTGTGCAGTGCTGAGCGATGCTTGCCGACAGAGTCGGATCATCCGTTATCGCGATGCACACAGAAAAGCTCATTTGCACAAAGCAAAGATGCTGATCCCTCCACAATTCACAAGACATCAAATGTAGTTTCACCAATATCTGTAAGAACAGCCAGGAAAAGCAGAAAAGGTCCTTGCCTTAGGCAAAGCAATGGCTCTCTAAGTTGTATCATCAATGATACCGATAGCCATTGTGACTTGGTGTATATTAGAAAATCAATAACAGAATGTCAGCTCCAGTCTCGTAACCGACTGCATCCACGACATAACGCTCGGAAGAGCATAAGAGGGCACAAGTACGTCGAGGAGTACTTAGAACTAAAAACGGTCCGTACGCTAGCTCGTAATTCCAGTGGGAATTGTCCGACTCGTATGCCAGACGTGCACACCTCAGTGGCTCCAAAGCAGGCCCTTTCCACGTCTGGCAGCGTTCCTCTCATAAATGCACCTTTTGCAGGAGACTGCATGGAAAATGTTATTCATAAATTCGCATCGGAGCAAAACGCGGAGAACGAAATACCTGGAGTTAAAGTACCTGGTCTCGGTCTGGAGGTTGAAACCAGTCAGACGGGAAAAGTTGAAAGCAATGGGCAAATTTCCCAAGAACCGACTTGTAAGCCGAGTGAATCAACCATGCAACCAGATTTGATCACCGAAGCTCTCGTTAATCCCAATTCAGAAGTGCAAGGAGACATTTGCATGGTAGAAGAAACAACAGAACTCGACGTACAGAAAGAGGGATGCGAGTCCCAAATCGAACCCATGTTGGAAGAGGTGGAATGTGGTGCAGAAAGTGAGGATAAATCTTTGGAGCCACTTCCATCCCCTAACAAGTCATCTGATGGAGTCGACGTGGACCCGAGAAATGAGAGCGAAATGACAAATCCCTCAGAGGTCGAGACTGCAGCAGATGTCCACAAACAATCCGAGACCTCGGAAATAAAGGCAAACACTGAGGAGGATAAAAGTTCTCATGACACTGAAAGTAATCAAACGACGAACTCTTCCAATCTACCAGTGGAGGATCAAGTGGATTCAGTGGTGTCCTGCCTAACTGAGGTCTCTACTGGACAACCACTTTTAAAATGCAAGGATAAGGATACGGATGGTCCAAAGGTTGTGAATGCAAAACCTACAGTGTCCTCAGACAGATGCTTGCGTAGTAGAGTATCAAAAGGCAGCGTTGACCTAGTGAAAGACTCTGTAAGGTGCGAGCGTGCCAATGAGACAACCCCGAAGACTCAATCCACTGAAACAAAAGCACGTATTGAGGAAGAGTGTGATTCGAAAGCTCAAGAGATTCTTGAAACTGCACAGGAGCTCCCACCCGCCAAACCTTGTAGCAGTCTGGTTGTGGATGGTGCCGTCAAAACAAGACCAAAATCAAGAAATGCAAAAGAAAGAGACGAACAAACAAATCCAAGCGTCAAAATGCATGAGGAGTTGCCAAGTGTGTTACCACCTGAGGCTCTTCCGGAAACTGTGAGTGGGAAACCCCACAAACGGAATAATCAAGCCTCTGAAAATACGCCAATTAAAACTGAAAGTAGTCCTATTAAACTGTCCGATAGTCCCATTAAAAAGTCCCCACCAAGCTCTGAAAATATGCTTTTGAGAAGCAGACGTAACACCGAACGGACTTCTGGTAGCAAATCCGCTAATCCAACAGAAGGCCTTTCAGAGAAGCAAGAGCAGATGCCTTTAAGGAGCTCTTCTAGTGAGCAGGCAACGAATAAAGATTCGTGTACGTCTTCCGAGGGGGTAACCCGCATGCCCCTACGAAGCAGAACTATTACCACAACTAAACAGACTCTTACAAAAGATTCTCCTGTTAAAAGTTGCGTCAGTGAACATCCCATCAGTTCACAATCCAGTAGGAAAACTGAGGCCAATGCGCACATGCCCTTAAGAAGTAGTGCCAGTTTAATTGCAGACCCCCCCAATAACAAATCCCCTATCGTAGATGCATTAGAGAGCCCAGGGCGCATGGCGTTGAGAAGAGGGAATGCATCCAATTCTGAAAAGTCGGTCGGCTCGACATCACCCCCTAGTAAAAGTAAGCGTCCTTTGAGACCTCAACGGGTTTCAGCGTCCTCAAGTGGGGAAGCTGAAGAGAGCCCATTGAGCTCAAAGCCTAAAACCCAAACCCGGAAGCATGTGGAGCCCCAAATAAGAGGCCCTTTGGATCTCCCAGGTGAGGAGATATGCAGAAATGAACCAGTTGTTTGTAGTGCCTCCAAATTCTTCGAGGCGCTAAGGGGAGAAGAACACCAGCGGCTGATTTCGGATTTGAATACAACGTTTGAGAAAATGCACAAAGGTTGGGTACAAATGGAGAAGGAGGGTCAGCCTGCACCCAAACCCAAAAACAAGGCGGATAGACTCAAGGAAATCTGGAAGAGCAAGCGCAGGGCACGGAAGTCAAGACCGTTGGAACCACAGAGGTTTTCCCCCGTGCAAATGCTTTTCATGAAGCCTTTTGACTTGCCCAGCATCTGCAGGTGGTTCCTGCAATCAACTGAAACAAAGTCCCTTGTAATCGTTAAGAAGGTGAACACCAGACTTCCCTCAGAGACACAATTGTGCTTTCACTCTTCATCAGCGGGAGCAGGGTCCTCCCAAGGCATATTTCCGAGCCTCCAGGCCGAACGGTTGAAGAAGCATCTGAAGAAGTTCGCGATGGCGTCACCGGTGAAGAGTAACCCCAAGAATCAAAGGCTAATCTCAAAAGCGTTAGCTCAGGGTATCTCCGTAATGAGGAGCAAAGAGAAGCACGAACCGACAACAGCCACGCGGATCTCTACAAAGGCGCAGAGTCTCAACGGAGTGGCACCGCCGCTGGCTCCGGAGAGCCTCGGTGCGATCGCAGGCCCAGCAAGTGCTCGAATCCTTAGGAAATACTCCAACATGCGTGAGAAACTTCAGGTTCAGCAAAACAAGAAATGCAACGAGAAAGGGGCTCGTTTGAAGGCGGCGTTAATTCCAAAGAAAGTCGACAAATTGCAAACGCCTAAAGGACCGAAGTCGGTGGTTGTCCAAAGGATCAAATCGCTCACCAAGAGGGCGAAAGCAAACTCGGCCCTCAAAGAACAGGCTTTGAGAAAGAACCAATGTCACAAACACGGTGCCTCTCCAAAGAGGTTGCGGGCACTCAAAAACATGACGAAAGCCATTGGTGAGCGTGCCTCGGGTAAAAAACGGATACTGCTCAAATCCGGGACTAAGGCGCAGCAAATTAAAACGAGCGGGACTAAAGCTGACCTAAAGAAATCAGTGCTCCAAAAAGGCTTTAATACTTCCGAACCGCATTCGGTAGATGTGGACATCAAGCCTCTGGCATTGGAAGACCAAGTGTTGACTAGGTCTCAAAGAAAGATGGAGGTCTCCTCTGCACAGACGGGCTCTCCTAAAGCCTCCACCAAGCGAGGCTCGGAACCACCGGTCACTCCAGCTAAACGCACACGGACCTCGAAACCCTGAGGAGTCGAGTGAGCTCGTGCAGAAATGTTTTTCAAGAACAAGGGGTGCTGATGCCTTTCAAAATGCTCATTTTTTTGGAAGGACATTTATTTTTGAAACTATTTTTGGCAGTACATTTTCAGAGTTTTGAATATATTGAGAGAGATTTGTCTTTGAAAAGAAGGACCGTTCAGCTTTGACCGCTTTACCGAACAGTGATGCTTTAAAAAACGTATTTTTTTTCCCTTGACGGAGCCGTTGATGTAAAAGCAAGTCGATAAATAAAGGTTCCGATTCCCTTTAGTGGGGCATTTTAAATATGGGTTATGATTAACTCTTTGACGGTTTGTTTGTTTGTTACATTGTATAGCTTATCACGACAACTTGTAATATTGAACCAGGTATTATTTAAGGAGTGATCCGCAGTTCTAAAACCATTAATAATTGTAGTGAATTAAAGTGGCTTTGTAACCTGAATAATGTGCCTTTTTTTCTTATCTGTATTTATAAATAATTGAGTTTGCCTCATGAAATAAAGCCTCTTTCTTTTTGCACATAGATATGAGAAATTTGTCCAAAAATTATTTTTGTTTCTTGTATTCATAATTCGTAATTTCTCTTTTAGAAAACTGAAGTGTAAATGTATTTTCATACTGTCTACCAGTGTTGTACCTTCTCATTTTGTCCGTTTAGTGAGATGATGATTTATGCTTAGAAACTCACTGTTGTTCTCATTTAGATTTTCTATAGATGAGGGTAATTTTTGCATTATGGTCTCGAATGATCTAAAACCGCTGTATTTATGATGCTAAAAAGGAAACTATGCAAGATTACAGGTTTTCTAAAATATCTTTCTGCTTTAATCCAGTTTGTTACTTGGCATTTAGTTTTATTTCAGCTTACTCTGTTTTGTAATTGCATTGTTTTATTTTATTATTTTAACATTGCTAAAAAGTAAATGTCAAATTTAGTTTACATATACCAGGCTGGAAGACCCCGTTTATATGGTTTTGGTGTGTCATGAGGAAAAAAATGATAAAAATGTAAATGAACTTGGTTTGTGAGTTGTGAGTATTCTGTCTTTTGTCACTTTATCATGCATTTTGTTGAGATTTTGTCCCCCGAAGTAATAAGTAAAGAATGTGCAGTGAAATTGGTTCTCAACCGTGTAATTTCCTACAGAAATAGCAATTTGCTAAACACACAAGTGAGCTACGTTTGTTCAGGGCTCTATTGAAGGGATAGTTCACTTTGAAATTAATTTTTGATATGTTTTATCTTACCTCAAGAGCATCCAAGATGTAGGTGTTTTTGTTTCCACAGCATTTTCAATTTTGACATTTTTCGGTCAAACCGGTGTAGTCTGTCAGTCATATAATGCAGTTTTAGGGGGTCCACCTTAAAGAGCATGCACAGAGAAGTCAAAATTAAACATGATTTAATGACTCGTAAATGTAAAATCACGGTTTTAGGGTCACGGTTTTCGGTTCTGTACGGTTCTTGTCATTTTTTTTTTTCTTTTAATCTTCAACACTCCAGATATGTACTTCAGCATGTGATATATAGCTTAATTATCCACACTATAGGATACAGTATAAAAAAATTATATTCATGCAATCATGCACAAGCTGAATTTGACTTAACTTTAAGCACATTTTGGGACTATCTCAGAGGAAAGCTAGGTGAGATTTTGATCCAGCAAGAGAGAAGACATTGACGTGCTTTTCGTTTATTTGGCAAAATAAGGAGAATGTGTATCACTATCTCTACAAGAACTTGTACATTTTTTTACCACACAAATCTTATTTACACAAAGAAATTAACTTGCATTCATCAACTGCCAACTTTTGTAGCTCTTACAAAAATTCTAACTTTTAAAAGAAAAAGAGAGGAACTCTTAAAACACTGTCTTTTATAAATAAGTCAATATACATGAAACCTCATTGCCTATAAATAACATAATTCTGTTTATGGGGTGCAATGCAATATAACATATCGAGGGCTTGGAGCCAGAGGGGCGTAAGTGGCATTTTGGGCGATTATGAGTTCTTTATATCAAAATAAAGGTCTCAATGAGCTCTATCCAATGGTGCCAACATAACCTGAGATCAAACTGTATTGAATAAAGTAACAAAAAGGCGTATTTGACTTTTTAAAAAGTTTTAGAACATGTTCATTGTGTTAATATGCCATATATTTTTACTTAAATACTCATTTCATGTAAGTATACATGCCTGTGGTTGCAATGTTTATGGTTTAAGGTTAATAATACAGTGACTGAAACGTGGTCAAAATTTTGTTTTGTCTCCCCTGTAAAGTTTGTTAAAAGCCACTTACGCCCTTCTGGCTCCAAGCCCTCGACATATTCGTGGTTTTTCTTTTTTAAAAAGTCTTATTTTTCATAAACTTTACCTTTATTGTCAGCCGCGCTCTCCTCTGTCCCCTGAACGAGCGGTCGACTTCCTGAATCTGTGAAACCACTCCCTCAGAAACAGGCAGTGGGCTCAGATTGGTTAGTTTGGGCCGGTGTAATGTGATTGGCTAAACTGTCGCTCAAGTTGTCCGGAAGGTTAACGCCCATTACCTTTACGAGTGAAACGTGCATTCCAAAGGTGCATACACGTAAATAATGGTGTCAAAACTGCAGTGTCAGTTTAAGCAGAATCAGACAGAGAAAGCCGCGATTGAAAAGATTCAAGCAGAACCTCACCACACACGGCTCTTACTAAACGTTTCTGAATGATAATTTGCTACTTTTTTAACTTTAGCAACTGACTGGCTGCTAATGTTATACTCAAACAGCATTGGCATTAGTTTATGTTCTTGATCAAATCGAAAATAACATCATAAGCATATATACATGAAAAATACATTTACAACATTAGCACAAATACAAAATTCAGGTCCATAATGTTTGTACGCGTTTGTCATAGACACAAAATAGCATAACTAGTTGCCTAGTGGCTATAAGCTAGCGCTGGTATTTGAAAAAATAAAACACAAGGCTACATCTGGAATTATACATGCAAATACATTTAAAATGATTAAGTCTTAGCCTACTTACAGGTTGTGGCCCAACACTGTTGCCTCTGGTTTTAAAGTTGGAACTGCTTCATGTTTTAGTAACAGTTTCTTGTTGAATCCGGTGTTGAATTCGAGGAGATTCTAGAAGCTGTCTTCCGTAAAATACGCAGCACAGAGAGCTAAATTACGATCGTCGTTTTCAGGAACATAATCAAACATAAATTGTATCCATTGTTGATGAACTACAGCGTTCGTGGGAAGCTTGAACACAGAAGACCTGACAGTTGGGTGAACACAACACACTCGAAAAGCCGCAGAAATATGGCCATGCCCTTTTTTGCATTTTCCAAAGGGAGGGGTTGATGTAAATGTATGGGTTAGTGACGTCTAAAACCCAGCTGTACTCCCAATCGAGTCGTTTTTGAAGACATTAAACTTCCTGATTTTTAAAAGACGATATTTCTGCTTACACTGATCTTTCAGCGCTGCAACTTTGCAGATACTGTTCATGCACCAACAGCAACGTTACACACTATTTAAAATTAAAAAAGTGAAATCGCAATCAACCAACCCTTTAAGAATGTCGATTTTATCGACTTTATATGTCTCATTTTGAGCATAAAAATTCAGAATTCCAAAGTAAACTCGCAATTGCAAGAAAAAACTCATAATTGGGAGATTACCCAGAAAAACGTTTACGATATTTATCACAAGTACATTTAAAGAATCTATGTTCTTCGTAGAAGCAATACATTCAAGTACAACCAACCAATCATGAAATAACACAAATTGCAGGAATTACAGTGACATCTGAGTATTCATCCAAGGTTTCTTTTTAAATAGTACTGAAGATATCGACCAGCCAAAAGCCTATTTTCTTTCTCTAAATGCTTCTCAAATACCTCTCAAAACACAAATAACTTTGTTTATCCTACAAGTGCAGAGAATATAGCATCTTGAACATCATCAGATAGATGGTTGCCATGAAAATGTGGGACAAGAAGAGTGGACAAACTGTCGACATTCATTGCTCATCCGATTAGTGGTCTTTTATGCGGGTCTGTAGTGTGTCAAAGCGGGCAGTTATAGCATAGCCCAGCCTGGCTTCATTTCAGCCAAAGGGCGGCCGCTCCGCCTGTCCTTCACTAATCCGCTGGCTAAGGCATCCGAAGGACAACGTGTATGTTAATAGTTGCGATAACGTCAGGAAGGCTATACTCAACCGCCTTATTACCGGATGGCAAAGTGTTTGTTTTGATCTGAGGATGGGAATGTGAAGTGTCATGTATTATTGCGGATGTTTAGTGTCTGTGCCCTATGGGAGGAATTGTTGATGCATGACATGGAAGTCATTGCATTAGAGTCCAGAACATTTCATACTCAAAGGTCCCACTTTTGTTGTCATCACTGCACATGGCAGCTGTTTCAGTAATGCAGGCAATTTTATGTATTATTATTATTTTTTGTAGCCCTCAAACCGTATTCACTTTATAGCCCTTAATCCTGTAATTATGGACAAATGTGGGCACAGCAGGGGACTTAGGTGTGATCCTAATTTTTATTTATTATAAATGTTATATCACTGTCTTCGATAAAGTTTTGTCTATCCATT
>JAOTRC010000011.1:482014-493212 GCA_027497675.1 Cyprinella lutrensis | reverse complement strand
CTCGACGCAAGCAGAACACCTGCATGTGACGTCCTCCTACAGTGTTCAGGGCTATCATGGTTGTTGTCAACAAATGCGCGTGCATGTGGGATAACAGAGTTTACGGCAGTAGTAGAGGACAATACTGTTTCCCAACTGTAGGGGGACCCCGAGAACAAAAGTAACGTGGTGCTTTAATAATATATTTGGAGCCCTTTCAAAACACTTCTGGCTCTTAAAGCTCTTTATTATGAAAGACACAGTCGGAAAGAACATTATGCTGCTCTGAGAAATCGATTACAATGGTTGAACATTTAGGTATAAAACCATGGTAACTCAGCACCAGGTTAAATGGAGGGCAGGCTGCTGATAGTGTGAAAGAAAGCTAGATAACAAAGCTTGAGGTCTTTGTCTCTCGCCGTTACACAAAAAGCTGTAGAGGTAACCACAGGTATCTGCATTCAAAAACATTATTCTTTCCACTAACTGAATATAAGTAAACAATTTAAATAAAATATATTTAAAAATGAATAAAATAACCATTATTGTTGTGAATTACTCTTACACAACGTGAATATAATGGATCCAAGTCCAAACTGATCAAATTACATACACTATACCTGATTTGTTGCCGTAAGGGACAAATGCAGATGTTGCGGATGTGCACTAAAAATAAAATAAAAAATAGAATAAAAAAATAACTGACTTAAAGGCGGCAAGTTGGAGGCATGATACAAGACTCAACGCAGCGATTTGGATGAACAGATGGAATATTCAACAAGGTAAGATATTTTCTATATTTATAAATTATTTAGAACTATTTTTGTAATTTAATCAATCTGATTTTAATAAATATCTTAATTGTGAGTAGACGAATTAACTTTTTCGGCCTTTCCAGTTATATAACGAGTAACCTTAACTGATCCTTTTTGAAGATTTATTGTCCACTCTCTATGTGCATCATTTTAATTTACGTGTATGATTTTTTTGATAACTGCTCCGTGATCTCGATGTGCATTTTGTAATATGCCAAAACGTTGCACAAACACAATCAATCGAACATAGGCCTACTGTAGGTTATGTGAAGGTTATATACAGGTAAAATTTTATAGGATTTCTCGCTAAAACAAATATCTTAAGCTGTGTTTCCACCGCAATTACCAGGAACTATTTGTCCCCTACTTTTTTATAGGAACTTTTTTTGGCCCAGACCGCTTGCTTACTGTGTTACACCACAGACTAAAGTACTGGTCGGGGCAGGATGATTATAATGATGTTGAACTGCGTGCGACTGCTACTCCTTGTCTGCACGTTTGTTTTGAGTTTTGTATAAAGGAGATTCAAGCTGTGCTGCTTTTGTGTGCGATTGGTTTACTAACAAGGTATTAAACAAAACGGCAGAAAAGAGACGAGCACCCAAAGTGTATTCAGAAAGCTTGTAATGATATTTGTTATCAGCGGACATTGACAGTGAGATGGATAGGACGAACGCGTGCCATCGGGTGGAAAGAACAAGTGGTAAGAACCAATCAGCATGTTCAGCGCACAAGTCCCACCCCGAAAGCAGTATAAATTTATTGACACCTCAGCAAGCATAAACTTATGAGTTCTTTGGCGTAGACCCCATCCTTATCGAGCAAAGCGAGGTTAGCCCAATCTGCATGTCCCGCCTGAAAATGAAGGCGAGGGCGCAGCTGACTCCCCTGAAGGTAAGGAACGGTCCATCCTGGTGGTGGTGATGGGGAGGATGGAGGGGAAGGTACCATCTTTGGTGGTGGTTGGGGAGGATGGATGTAAATGGCAGTGATAGAATCTGCTAACTCAGACAAGTGTAAGTACCAATCTTTTATACTGTGACTGTTAACACCTGATTGGATAGGAGTGAGGTAATACATGATGTGCTGATTGAGTCTTCCTGACAGAACTTAAGCTAAAGCTTTCATTGATGCTTTGTTACTACTACTCGCACACCATACCCATACTGATAGTCACTGTACCCCTTATAAGCGGTGTATTTTTTTGTGTCGGTGTATCATTTTGTATTTAAATCATCATTAAATACATAATTAAAACATAATTTTAGCTCCCGGTCTCTTTTCTCAGAAGACTCAAATGAACAAGCTTTTTCAGCCTGGTCTCTTTCGTCGTCTCTCCATTTACTAAAAAAGTCGCCCTCCAACCATGTTATAAAATTGAGACAGTTCGAGAAATGCGAGCAGATTTGTTGGCTTTATTGTTGAGATCTAATCCTAAATGGAGAACTTGTTTGTATATACATTCATTAACACTCATTTTTCTTTTAAATGCTTTTTCCAGAGTGCACGCAGTTCAGTTCTGTTAACTCGCTCAACATACATCACTTACTGCATTGCTCTGATTGGTTGTAGGTCTATCCAATTGAGTGCAGAGTTGTTGTTTTTTTTTTCCTGGTTCGATTATAATCAAAGCATTATGGAGCAGAATCAGACTCACATTCTGAATGGAATATGAGTATGACGAAGTCAGGCTAGGCATCCTTGTAAATACAGTAATTGTCCTTGCACTTTAAAATCATGGAACGACCTCCTAAGTAAAAAATACTGTGCCCACCGTGATCAGTCACCTCCAACAGTTAGCTACCTTCTCATGTCAACTGTGTGCGTGCATTGAGTCAAATGAAAGAGATTATTTCATCTAAATGAACATTTGCGATAAGATGAAACTGTGACTTGTGTTTAAAGGATGTACATTTAAAAGAAATAATATAATACCTTTCATACACACATAATGTGAAGCACAATCCTCATGATCTAACTGACTTTAAATTAGATGTTGTCAAAATCACAACAGACAACTGTAAGTTGTCAGACAGTCCTTTTCCCCCACGTTCAACAGAAACTTTGTTAGAAACATGCAGTGATGATAATAATGATGAGTATATTTCAAAGGCAAGTGTGCTGAATATTGCCCTTGTTTTAATAATGTTGGAAAACATTTTGCATGTCCCAGCCACAGCAGTTGATGAATTACTTCAAGAATTACAACATCAATTAACGTCAGCATCAATTCCAGGCACGTGTGACATAATTTCTGACATTCTTAGAAATCACAACATTGAAACTGATGAGTCTGTCATTCAAGAATTTCCTGAAGCAGTGGGCAGGTCAAATCCCTTGGTTAAAGCCATAGATAAAGGTGGTCCCCTTGCCACAGCTTTTAAGCAGAAACAGTTCTACAAGGAGCATGTAGGTGTCACTTACCCCCTTTCCACCGAAAAAAGAACTGGTTCGGAACTGGTGCTCGTTCAAAGTTGGTTCGGAGCTGATTCAACTTGCGAACCCATTGAGAACCTGTTTGCTTTTCCACTGACTAGAGCGCCCAGGGAACGACGTTGTTACGTCATTGTGTAAGTCGCTTGCAAGTAGGCTACATTGCTTTGGGATTATCTCTAACTCGTGTAAGTTACCAAGAAAACTTAAAAAAAACAATTAAAATATGTAAGTCTTTTAATCTTTTCGTTTGATATGTAGTCTTTTCTGATAAGTTATGTACCCCTGTCTTTTGTCTTTTTTCTTTCCATTTATTTGTTCTATCGTGAATGTTTTCTTCGTTGCTTATGTTTCAAAAAATAAATAAATAAATAAAAACGCTTGCGTGTTTCTGCAGTTTCTCCTGGCTTTGCGATGGTCAGAAAATATGTTTAGAACGCATCGAAACCCGGCCCAGCCCCCGACGTAAACATGACGTGCTAAAAGAGCGGTTCTAGTCCAGCAAAGAGTTGGTGCCGCTTTGGAACCAGTTCTCCTGGCCGAGAACCGCTTCTTTGGCTGTTGAAACACAAAGAACTGGTTCGCGCGCATGCTTTGGTGGAAAAGCGGCTATAGTGCCCGATTGGTAACATTGGATGATCACCTGGCACAGCATCACTCTTGTGTACGAGTCCCGTGAAACACAAGCTCAAAGAAGCTTTAAAATGCCATGGTTGCCTCAGCAAATAGCATATGTCACATTTACTTTTCTTAATGCTAACCAGAGCCGGACAGTAACGGACTACATTTACTTGAGTACAGTATTTGAGGGATCTGTACTTTACTCGAGTATCATTTTTGGGGAGTACTCATGACATTACTCAAGTACATTAGAGAGGAAATATTGTACTCTTTAGTCCACTACATTACTATCCATATCAGTGAGTACACGTTACTACTTCAAAAAAAAAAAAACTAAACAGGAAAATAGAGGAATCTCGGAAACCCTCAATTTGTTGTTTCCCTCTCAAACGTGATTGGATTGTGCAGGTGCCACTGATTGGGACAGCCTATCAGCAATCACCTTCAGCTTTCCGCCAAAGTTAACTCCACGGTCAGATTTAGATAAGAGACGAAAACATGGACGAAACAATGGATGAATCCCGGAAATGTGCCGACTTGTGGCCCCACCTCGCCGGACTATTTAAATTTTCTGAACTTTAGAAAATAAAGTCAACAGACTAACTTTTTTTCATAAGCGTAGGACCGTTTGTGTCCATAAACGTAAGCACTGTGGCAGTAGTAGCAATGCAATATTTAGATGTACTCTTGATCTACTCAAGTACTTCAGTGCTATTACTTAAGTAGACATCTGACTGTAGTACTTTTACTTGTACTTACAATTTAGCAAGGGGTATCTACAAAATTACAATTTAGCAAGGGGTATCTGTACTTTTACTCAAGTAATAAAGCTGTGTACTCTGTCCGCCTCTGTCGCTAACAGTTCCCTAGGCTTCAGTGTTTTCAAACACACACAGCATTAAGGTTTTAGCTCCACTCAGCGGATACGTATTCAAAGCCCGAACTGCTGCATTACGCACAACAACCGATGTAATTAAACATGGCCAGATTCACGATCATCTGTTTCAGGTAAAGCAGACATTGCTCTTTGAACGTGCGATACGCAATGCAACAGGCACGCTTTTCCAGCTGCGTTTAGAAGCAGTGAATCTGCTTTTCAGACGTACGAACGCTTAGGATATCTGCAATGTTTTTAGCCGGTGTGAAGGTTTAAAGAAGGTAGCGGTGCTTCACACGCATCCCTCTGAGAACGGCGTTGAGAAGGGTTAAGGATGAGTCAGGGAGCCGCTCAGGAATGCCTTTGTGTCGCTTGGCTAATATTTGCACATGGATTTGCCTTTTTCCTCTTTAGCTCTCAATGTTTGCAGAGGCGAATGAAAGGGCGACGGGCTACGGGGCAGCATGGGATGGGGGACACTGGATAATTGGAGGGTAGACGTTTTTGAGAATGTGTTTGTCCGTCCGTCTCCCGTTGCACTCGCGTGAAGACGCAGGTTAATGCACCATCACACACTTCACCGACTCTCTGATTCCCGTATGTTTGGAGCTGCGGATGGTCTCTCTGAATACGAATTAGGCCGTTTTGTGGTGAAAGTGGTCCCATCCAGTTTGAGTCTGATGGTGTCTGAAGTGGAGCTCAGATAATAATAGGTGCCATTAGTGGAAAAGCAGAAATAACAGCATTCGAGCGCTGAAAACGGCCGTGCAATTACATCAAAAGTCAATGATAATGCAATCTGCTCTGCTTCCAGGGCAAATGTGAGTGTCTGGATATCGTCAGTCACGTGATGTACCCCATCAAGGCTTCGCCCGTCTCCGTTTGGACCGTTTACTGTGGATCAGCCCAGCCGTGACAGCAGCATTCACCATTCTCTTTGGTCATCTGGCTGTTGTGTCTCGCTGGGATTCCTCAGCCGTAACGCTCCAAACAGAGTCTCTAAATATTTGAAGACTTCCCTTTCTGTGTAATTAATATCACTGGAGCGTGTTGGCGGTTTGATCAAGGTTAGGTCTGTAAGACTTTCAGAGAAGTGGAACATTAGGACTAGCAGCTCGTGTCCTTGTCCTCTCTCTAACACTTCGGAAGTAGGGCAGAATCACTGGTGTGTTTGCAGAGGGGAAACTGCGGTAAAAAGCACTGCTAAACGTGCAATGATGCGCAGAGACGTTTTTAAGATTTGTTGTGTACATGAGATGCATGCGAGTTCTCTATTTGGTTGCCAACTCAACACAGTATTTGCTTTTGTGAGTCGAACACATTAAAAGAAGGCTTGTTTCTGCGATGGAACTGGGAAAAAAATCATTAAAAAGGTAGTTGCAGCTACATCTGACAATTTTACCCACAATTCCAAGTTTATATCTCGCAATTCTGACTTTTTCTCACATTTCGGTCTTTTCTCTCGCAATTCTGATTTTTTTTTTCTGCAATTCAAAATTTATATGTCGCAACTTTTTTCTTACAATTTTGAGTTTATATTTCGCAATTCAGACATTTTTTCTTGCAATTACAAGTTTGTCACAGTTATGACTTTTTTCTGTCAACTCTGATTTGTCGCAATTCTGACTTTCTTCTTTCAGTTGTGAGTTTATCACAACTGTGACTTTTGTTCTCGCAATTCTGAATTCATTTTGCACAGCTAACTTTTTTCTTACAATTATGAGTTTATATTTCGCAATTCAGACTTTTTTCTTGCAATTACAAGTTTGTCACAATTCTTTCTTTTTTCAACTCTGATTTGTCGCAATTCTGACTTTATTCTTGTAATTCCAAGTTTGTTACAATTCTGACTATTGACTTTTCTCTCGCCATTCTGATTGTCACAAATCTGATTTTTTGTGCAATTCCGAATTTATATGTCGCAATTTTTTTTCTTACAATTATGAGTTAATATTTCGCAACTCAGTCTTTTTTCTTGCAATTACAAGTTTATGTCGCAATTCTGTCTTTTTTCTTGTAATTCCAAGTTTGTCACAATTCTGACTATTGACTTTTTTCTCGCAATTCTGACTTTTTTTTCAGTTCTGAGTTTATCGGTATTTACTTTTTCTCGCATTTGGGAGTTTGTTCCTTGCAATTCTGACATTTTTCTCGCAATTTTGAACTTACATCTTGTACTTTTTTGTATTGTTTTATTTCATTTATGAGTTTAAATTTCGCAATTCAGACTTTTTTCTCACAATTCTGACTTTCTTGCAATTCTTGATTTTATGACTCGCAATTTTCAGATTTTTCTCAGCCTTAAAAAGACTGACTTATATCTAATAAACTCATTATATATTAGAGACACAAAGTCGCAATTCCAATTTTACGTTTTATTCCGTGGCAGAAACGAGCTTCCATAAATAAGAGATTTTCAATAATATTGGTGTGAAATCACCTCTAGGTCTGTCACGTCTCCAGCATCCACTGATGCAGCCCTAGATTAGCCGGTCTCAAGCAAACCTTCAGAGAGCTGCTCTCGTTTCCAAACACAGTTTATTTATTAAGCGAAGCTTCATCCGCCTCTCGAGTGCAGATGAGCGACAGAAACTCCACCAGCCACACTGCCACCGTGACTGCACTTCTCCACTCATCTTTGCAGAATCAGTGATGTGTTGGAAGAACACTTAAAGGGATATTTCACTCATAAATATAAAGTCTGTCATCTCTTACTCACCCTCATGCCCTTCCAAACCCACAAGGCTTTCGTTTATCTTCAGATCACAAATAAAGATATTTTTATTATTCTCTCATCAAATTGAAAGTAAATTTCTCAGTCAGGAAGCAGTCTAATCTGCTTTAGAATTGGCTCAGTCAGCCAAGGTAGTAACATCAAATTCAAAGATATCCATTTTTATTTAATTATTTTCCTATGTTTGTGTAGTAATATATCTCAGAAAGCTCCTAAACAGCCTTTTTGTGACTAAATATTTCTCTTTACCAAAATAAGCTGCATTCAGTACACTTTATTAATCATATCATTTTATTTCTCAAACCATAAGCTGGAACCTATTTTTGCATGCATATTAATATTTGTTGATGACGTTATGTGTGAGAAGATCAGTTCATATGACAGAAATCTCCCACCTTTCCTGGAGAACTGTTCATATTTGTAATATTAAGCAGTTGCTCTAATATGTATTGTTCGGCAGTCCATGTAATATAGCTACTTTACACTCAAGCCATTTGTTCTAACAAGCTGTGAATCTGTAATGACTTTAACAGCTTAACAACTCATTTGACCTTAACGCTTTAAGGTTAAAGGAGTTAAACCTAACAGTTTAAACATTTGGCATAGGGTTAGGGTTCGTGACACAGACATTAACACTGGCTGCAGGAATAAACATAATCCTCAAACTCATACAAGTATCTGATGTTTATTAACAAACAGACATGGTATCCCTCAAGGTTCTGTCCTAGGACCGCCATTGTTTTTACTCTGAGAAATATCCACAGAAGTAAACATATGTGACAGACCAGGTGAAATGAACAGACTTCAGGATAATAAGAGGCCAGAGAGCAGCAGAAAATGAATGTCTGATGTCTGTATGTCATAAAACTGGTAAGCATTTACTGTGACCTGGCTTGAGCACATCAGTAACTAACATGTGTAGAACAGCTTCATCTCACACAGGGAGCAACTCAAAGTTCAGGGGCGTATTTCTGAACATAATAGAGTGGAGAATATAAAACCCCTCAAATGTAATACTTTGATGGCAGGATGTTCCTCTGCATCAAGCCTTTCTGTAACAAATCCAAAGTCAAGGAAGCAGGCGCTCACAGACCAGCATATTCTACACAGATGTCACACAAGAATGGAAGCTGGAAGCTCATATAAAGTCAGAATTGGGAAATATAAAGTCAGAATTCCATGTTATAAAGTCATAATTGTGTGTTATAAAGTCAAAATTGTGAAATATAAAGTCAGAATTGTGATATAAAGTTAGAATTGGAAAATATAAAGTCAGAATTGTGATATAAAGTTAGAATTGGGAAATATAAAGTCAGAATTGCGAGATATAAAGTCAGAGTTGGAAAATATAAAGTCAGAATTGGGAGATATAAACTCGACTTTTCTTCTCGCAATTGCTTTAACTTTATATTTTACAATTCATTTAATTTCCAGCTGACTTAATATTTCCCAATTCTGACTTTATATTTTGCAATTCTGACTTTATATCTTCCAATTGCGTGTTATTATGTCATAATTGCGAGACATAAACATGCAATTCTGAGAATATATAGCATAATAAGAGATTTATAAGTCCAATAAGTCCATCCAATGCCATAAAATTAACTAACATTATTAGGGGAAAAGAAAATTTTCTGTCAACATCAGGGATAAATTATGGAAGCTTGTTTCCGCCACAGAATGAAAAATAGAAAAGGTAATTGCGACTTTTTATCTCACAATTCAGACTTTTTTTTCTCAGAATTGCGAGATTTAAAGTCAGAATTGTGTGAAATAAAGTCACGATTGCATGTTATAAAGTTGCGACTTAATTGCGACTTAATATCTCGCAATTCTGACTTTATAACATGAAATTGTGACTTTATATCACGCAATTCTGACTTAATATCTCACAATTCTGACTTTATATTTATGACTTTATTTCACGCAATTCTGACTTTATATCTCGCAATTCTGACTTTATATTTATGACTTTATTTCACGCAATTCTGACTTTATATCTCGTAATTCTGAGGAAATAAAGTGAGAATTGTGAGATGTAAACTTGCAATTGTGAAAAAAAAGTCAGAATTGTGAGATAAAAAGTCGCAATTATTATTTATTTATTTATTTATCTATTTAGTGGCAGAAACAAGCTTCCATAATAAATGAACCTAACCACTGAAACATTCACATGTTCTCAAAACCTGCAAAAATCGCAAATATCGTCATTGATTCTCTATGTGTGTCATGGAGTAACAAAGGATTGATTTCCCAAACAAAATAACACAAAAATAGCACTTAAATCCGATTAAAACATTTTCCCAAAGCACTGGAATTAAAGAAGTGCATTACGTGCATCAATAAAAGACAATGTGTGAAATCACATTGATGCATTATAATCAATAAAAGGCCTTCACTATTTCAGAAAATAAAAATGTGTTGGTAAAAAACAACAATAGCTTCTCCGCAAGTGCCACATGATCGGTGGTGCTACTTCTGTGCTATTTCGGGTAATATGCATGACCTGTGTTAGCATGAGCTTCTGTATGTCCATATACAGACAATAACAGAAGCCTGAGATCCCAAACGGGGATTTATATGACAGTTACAGAGACACTCGTAAAGGTCACCCGAACTGACATTGCACAGGCTTTTACAACGACGCTTCTCCACCCAGACCCTTCATTAGTTTGTGTTTCTGGAAGCGGACGCCTCAGGCTGGATCGTGTCGAGACTTTGAAGCTGCACTGAAACTCACATCTGGACCTTCGACCCGTTGGACCCCATTGAAGACACTGTATGGAGAAACATCCTGGAGTGTGTTCCTCAAAATCCTTAAGGGGGGAGGGGGATTTTTAACTAATGAAACCTTCTTGTAAAGTTTACTCAGTTATGTTGGAAAGAGAGCCCCAGTCCGGCTTCTCACGTGTGTTGGTGTAACCCGTCTTCCTCAACTGTTTGCTGGTCTTCATAGGGGAAGAATGGCTCCTAAATGGCGGAGGAGTTTCGGGACATGCCAGGCCTCATTGTGCCATTCTTTATCACGCCTGACCCGAAATCAAACATGCAGGTCCGCCATCTCCTTGGAGACGCCGCGAGGTCTATCACCACTTGGAGACGGAGAACAATGGCAGCCTGGGAAAGCCCACGGCGCGAGGAACGGCCTTGTCTTTCACTCACACTGACTCGAGTGGCATTGAGAAGTTCTGCCTCTGCTAACGCTGGGTTCTCTTAAAGTTACGAAGAGGCGATTTTCAGTTATACGTGTTTGCTCAAAGTTATCTGGGCTTTAATAAAATTCTCAAAATAAAAAAATATTGTTGGTTTAACTTAAAAAAAAGTAAGCAACCTGGTTGCCTTAAAATTTTAAGTTGATTGAACTGGAAAAAGTGAGTTAATACAACGAAGGAGATTGATTTAGTCATCAGAAACTCAAAATAATACGTTATCTTGACTAAATAAATTATTTAAGTTGATTTGACAAAAGAAAAAAATGTTGTGATAACAAATCTTGAAAAATCTTTTTTTTTTACAGTGCGTACATCGTTCATGGAACTTTTTTCCTGAAACGTTTGAGTTGGACACGGTCTTTTAAATGTAACTTGTTTCGGAACGTCGAGAGAACATTCAAAAGTAACGTTCCCACAATGTTTTCAGAACGGAACCTTTGTATGAGGAAGAACCAGTGTTAATTTTGGCACCCATTTTTGATTTAGTCTTAGTCTTCATCTTCAGACGAAAATGTTTATTGGTCTTA
>JAOTRC010000011.1:403149-414149 GCA_027497675.1 Cyprinella lutrensis | reverse complement strand
TTTTAAGACCACTTAGCATGCTCAGATCATGACCTCAATTTTTTTGTGTGTTCACATACATAATGCCATAAAAGTCAACAAGTTTCGTAACATTCCGATGAAGTTGTGATTTTCAAACAAAATTTCCCGGTCAGAAATGACCGAAGAGCACCTGAGGGTTAAGGAAACCTAATTCCTTTAATTTATCTCTGTAAAGAAACCTCATTGTTTAACTTGCTACTCGTCTGTCTCAGATGACGACATCAGTTCCTGTCAGCTCCCGTAAGTTCTGTTGGGTGCAGTTCACAACCTCACCACTAGATGCTGATAAACGTACACACTGCACCTTTAACACTGGCTCGGACTGGATCTCGGCCCTGACGAACATTTACATCTAGTTTTTTTATTTGTTGATTAAAATGTCAGCAGGTTTTTGTCATTCAAAACTGGTTTTAATTTAGTTCTTGTCTCATTTTCGTCTGTGAAAAAGAATTTGATGACAAAAATGATGCCAAATGCTTGTTCACGGAAATAAACGCTGTGTTGTGTATGTGTGCAGGATAAATGGAAAGACGGGCGGCGCTGGCAGCTCTCCGTGGCCACAGAGCTCCCCGAGCTGGAGCAGAACCCTCATCTCACAGGCGAGCGCACGCCGGGGGGCTTCGGGGGCCGAGGGGGACGAGGAGGCTTCGGGGGCCGAGGAAGAGGAGGAGGAGGACGAGGACGGTCCTTCGGCTCCAGGGGCGGTGGTGGCGGCGGCTTCGGCGGGAAGCGTGGGCGAGGAGGCGCTCAGAAACGCAGCTTCAGTCGGGCGTTCGATTACTGATGGACTGACGATCGACAGACTGTCCTGTTTTTACTGCCGGTTCACTCTCTCTCTCTCTCTCTCTCTCTCTCTGGAGCGTGACGGCCCATGAAATACGCTGATGGCTTTTACTGCAGTTGTGTCGTGTGTATGATGACTTCCACTGATATTAAAGTGGTTGAACTGGAGCGCGACTGTGGGTTTGTGTGTTTGGCTCGAGCGGGCCGGTTCATTAGCTCACACTCTTACATGGGCTTCAATGAAGTGCAACATTGCAAATCATTTTTTTACTGCAGAGACTGAATCATAATTATTATTTTACAGTCAATCCCATGGAAGCTTCTTTCCACAGCGGAAATAAAATTTAAAATATATATTTTTCTCGCAATTCTGACTTTTCTAATTCTGACTATTTTTGAGTTTGTCACAATCCTAATGGTGCGTTCACACCGGACACGAATGATTTCAATGTTAAGTCAATGCAAAGACGTGTTACGTGCGTAAAACATTCCTGCTTCACGAATGAGGCGTAGAGTGCGACGTGAATACGCCTCATTCGCTCGTCAAGTTCGCGCAAATTGAGCGTCTGGCCCGTTAAGCGTGTTACGAGCCAATGATTTAGTTAGTGCTATTTGTGCTGACAAATAAATGTTTTTTTCTTGAAAAAATGTCTTAATGTGTTAAAATATCTTGAATGTAACTCGACACCCTTGCTTGATTTAGAATGCGCGGTTCTAAGAATATTCAAATGAGCCCCGCCTCCACTCACTCCCTCACTCAGAGATCCACTGGTTGACTCACACACGTTGATCTGATTGGTTACAAGGTGGTTTGTGACGTCAGAAACACCAGCGATTGATTTCGAAGCGTGTCTTTGAGACTGTCTTTGGTTCACTGCAGTTTAAGGAGGAAATACTCAGCAATGCTGTCCACTCATCAACTTACACACGGTGTGTGTTAAAGCGGATTAAAAACACCACATACACAGATAAACAACATTTAAAAATCTTTTGTTTACAGAAGGAACTGAGGTCAGCGCTGTATCTCTGCTGTTTCATGTGTGTGTGTGTGTGTGTGTGTGTGTGTGTGTGTGTGCTGCGGTTCCCTCATGTTGTGCTGTGTGTGTGTGTGTGCTCCTCTGCACAGGCTGAAGTCCGCGCGGGACGTGGTGTCCAGGACGGGCCACTCTCTGGCGTTAGGATGCCTGCACCGGTACGTGGGCGGCATCGGGTCGGGCCAGCACCTGAAAACTAGCGTTAGCATCCTGCTAGCCTTAGCTCAAGACGCCACGTGCCACGAGGTCCAGGTGAGCGCCGGCCGGCAGTGCGGTTTAGATCAGCTCTGATGAGCAGTGTTGGGGAACTCGTTACCAGTAACTTGAGTTACGGAAGCAGATTACTTTTCAAGAAACTAGTAAAGTAACGCATTACTTATAATATTTACAAGAAGATCCGATATTTCTGAAATAAGTAACGCTAGTTACCTTGTGTTCCCATTTATTGACTGACAGCTCTCCTGTCCTTATGACAAATCGAAGTGCAGAGGTGCGTGTGTGTGTGAGAAAACATGATGGTTATTGTAGTTCTAGACTAATTGTGAGCATTTACTCATCACATTTGCACAAAAGAGATTAAATATTCCTCAAAATGAATAAAATATGTAAAAATAGAATCAGAATACTAGATATGTTAAATAAAATATTAGTTTTTATGCATTTAATCCCACTTTATTGACCAGTGTACTTGCTTCTGACCTTCACTGATTCAGTTAAAGCGCAAGTAAAAATGACTAGATTTAGTTTAGTTTTATTGGTGTAGTAAGTGTTTAACTCTCTTCTCCTGCATCTGTTCTGTGATCCTGAATATCCGCCGCCGCTGAGCGATGACTCAGATTAGCTGCTCTTTGCTGTGTGTTTCAGACGTGGGCGCTGCACTCGCTGGCTCTGATCGTGGACTCCAGCGGGCCCATGTACCGCGGCTATGTGGAGCCCACGCTGTCTCTGGTGCTGACGCTGCTGCTCACGGTGCCGCCCTCACACACAGAGGTGCATCAGTGTCTGGGCCGCTGTCTCGGGGCGCTCATCACCACCGTCGGCCCAGAGCTACAGGGTAACCGCTTCTGCTTCAAACATGGCAGGGATTTCTTTTTCTTTCTATGCTTAGGGCTAAAAAATATGTTTGAAATTCATTTGCAGCGATACTCTGTTGGCGAACATCATGACTCCGCCCACAATTCTTTTAGCAAACATCATGACTCCGCCCACTGTTCTGTTAATGATCATAACTCCACCCACAGTTCATTTAGCAAACATCATGACTTCACCAACTGTTCTGTTAGCTAACATCATGACTCCGCCCACTGTTCTGTTAGCTAACATTATGACTCCACCCACTGTTCTGTTAGTGATCATGACTCCGCCCACAATTCTTTTAGCAAACATCATGACTCCGCCCACTGTTCTATTAACGAACATCATGACTCCACCCACTGTTCTGTTAGTGATCATGACTCCGCCCACTGTTCTGATAGCTAACATTATGACTCCACCCACTGTTCTGTTAGTGATCATGACTCCACCCACAGTTCTTTTAGCAAACACCATGACTCCGCCCACTAATCTGTTAGTGAACATCATGACTCCGCCCACTAATCTGTTAGCGAACGTCATGACTCCGCCCACTTTTCTGATAGCGTACATCGTGACTCCGCCCACGATTATGTAAGCGAACTCTCATCTGTTAACCTTCTGCTCAATATGATGACAAATGTTTGGAAGCAGGAGTCTGTTTGTTTATGTGTTCCTTAAATCTCTCTTTATAATATTTTGCCTCGATTAGCCTTCCATGGCATCTAACATTCATTACATTTACTTTCAGAATTTATAATTTATTCTCTGTCATGTACTGTTCTGATTGATTAATAGCCAGCTGATAGCCTATATCCATAGTCATAGTTAATATTATTAGGAATTTTAAGAAATTTTAATATATTTAGTTATGTCTATGCATGTTTTTTAGTATTATTATTATTATTATTTTATATTGTATGAGTGATAGATGTGGAAATCTGTTGTCTAAGCTACTGGATGCCTTACATTTCCCTTGGGATAAATAAAGTATCAAACAAACAAACAAACGAAGATTGTCAAAGAGTTGTCTCGTCCCTCACTCTGGCTACTCCTCAGGGAACGGCAGCAGCGTGTCGACGATCCGCTCGTCGTGTCTGGTGGGCTGTGCCATCATGCAGGATCACTCGGACTCTCTGGTGCAGGCGGCGGCCATCTCGTGTCTCCAGCAGCTGCATATGTTCGCGCCGCGACACGTCAACCTGTCCAGCCTCGTGCCCTGCCTCTGTGTAAGACACACACACATTCAACAGCTACACAAACCCTCATACTAAAGCAGGAGTTCACTTCAGGGTGTGTGTGTGTGTGTGTGTGTGTGTGCAGGTGCATCTGTGCAGCTCTCACCTGCTGTTACGTCGGGCCGCTGTGGCGTGTCTCCGTCAGCTGGCTCAGCGAGAGGCTCCTGAGGTGTGTGAATACGCCATGAGTCTCGCCAGGAGGGCCGGCGACGCCAAAGACACCTCTAGCATCAGTGCGTGAGCTCTCGTAACGTCTGCTCCAATCACAACACTGCAAAGCATGATGGGGTCTTCTGCGTGGGATGGATTAAGTTTAGTTAGCTTGTTTTCAGTTGATATGTTCACGAAGTAAGCCGTACTTTATTAAGCTGTGGACTAAGCCAATCACCGTGGGGTTTATTCTGTGCGCTATCCCTTACACATGAGATATATTACGGAGTATATGAGCGTGTCGTTGTTCTTCCAGATCTGAACATCACCGAGACCGGGCTGGAAGGGGTCCTGTTCGGGATGCTGGACCGCGAGACGGATCGGAAGCTGTGCTCGGACATTCACGACACGCTGGGTCACATGCTCTCGTCTCTGGCTGTGGGGAAGCTGGCTCACTGGCTCAAGCTCTGCAAAGATGTGCTGGCAGCGACTACAGGTGACACACACACACACACACACACACACACACACACACACTGGCTCTGACTGGCCGTCGGTCCTCATGCGTGGTGTCGTTGCAGAGGTCGGAGGGACGGTGGCGTCTCAGAGCCGACGGAAGGAGGAGGACGAGGACTCCGAGAAGAAGGATGAGATGGATGATGACATCATGTTCACGTCTCTGGGTCAGGACGAGAAGGCCAAGCCGTCCGTGGCGCCGCGCTGGGTCACGCGAGTGTTCGCTGCCGACTGCCTGTGCCGGATCATCCATCTGTGTGAGAATGCAGACAAGGCCCACTTTGACCTGGCAGCTGCACGGGTCGCCAAGACCAAGAACCCTGAAGGTAAACGTCTGAGGCTCTCGGTGTGCTCACGGCCAAGCTCTTTTCCTGCTTCACTGATGGGTAAAACTACATTTGAAATAACTTTGCCGAATGAACTGTTGGTGAACATCATGACTCCGCCCACATTTCTGTTACTGAACATCCTGACTCCGCCCACAATTCTGTTAGAGAACATCCTGACTCTGCCCATAACTCTGTAAGCAAACATCATGACTCCGCCCACAATTCTGGTACTTATCATGACTCCGCCCAAATTTCTGTTACTGAACATCCTGACTCCACCCACAATTCTGTTAGCGAACGTCCTGACTCCGCCCACAATTCTGTTAGCGAACATCATGACTCCGCCCACAATTCTGTTAGCGAACATCATGACTCCGCCCACAATTCTGCAAGTGAACATCCTGACTCCACCCATAATTCTGTTAGCGAACATCCTGACTCCGCCCACATTTCTGGTCAAAATAATTATTTTTCAAATATCTTGGATCATTGTTAACCCTACAGACTCTGTTGTGTGCGCAGGGGACTTCCTCGTGCTGCACCTGTGTGATCTGATCCGCATGGCCTTCATGGCGGCGACGGACCACAGCCACCAGCTCCGCATGGCAGGACTGCAGGCGCTCGAGGACATCATCAAGAAGTTCGCCGCGGTGCCCGAGCCCGAGTTCCCTGGTCATGTGATCCTGGAGCAGTATCAGGCCAACGTTAGTTTAGTCATGTGACGTGATGTACTGTGATGGTCAGTGGCACCCAGGGCTCCTCAAACCCGTGTCCTGATGTGTTGTGTTGTGTTCAGGTTGGTGCCGCGCTCCGCCCGGCCTTTTCCCCGGACACGCCTTCAGACATCACGGCTAAAGCCTGCCAGGTGAACCACACACACACCGACTGATGTTACATTGGATTTTTTTTTTGTTGAAACTTGGTAAATGCAAATGAGCTGCTGCTCCCGGCACAGAGGGCGGAGCTATAACTGCATGTGTGTGTCCCTTTAAATGCAAATGAGCTGCTTGGCCTCCTTTCAAGAAGAGGGCGGAGCTTCAAGAGCTCATGCACAATGAAACAGGACAATCTCACACTCATTTTCTTGCTCCTCGCAGCTCATGTGTGACTCAGACCTGTGTGTGTGTGTGTGTGTGCAGGTGTGCAGTGCGTGGATCGGCAGCGGTGTGGTCAGTGACCTGAACGACCTGCGGCGTGTACACACTCTGCTGGTGTCGTCGCTGGACAAGCTTCAGGCCGGCCGGTCCTCCAGCCAGCTGTACAGCGAGAGCGCCACCACCATGGAGAAACTGGCCGTGCTGAAGGCCTGGGCCGAGGTACATCATAGATCTGATAAACCCGTCACACACACACGGTCTCTCACACTCCTCCGGTGTCTGACTGATGGTTCACACGAATCCCAAATCTAAGTCTTTTGGGATTATTTTACAGATGTCCTTCAAACATGTATTTTTGCAGTTAAATCTTTGATTTTTATCAAGTAAATGTAAGAATAACTGGTAACTTTATATTACAGTGTCCTTGTTACATATGTTACATGTACTTACCATAGTAATAACAGTAAATTATACATAATTACATGCAACTAACCCTCAACCAATCGCTAATCCTACCCTAACCCTATAGTGAGCACATGTATAGTTGCTCAGTGCTTAAATATATAATTACACTGCAACAGTGACACCTTAAAATGAAGTATAACCCAATAACTTTAAAATTGTTAATAATGTTTCAAGATGACTGATGAGACTTCCGTTTACTTGATTATCTTTTTTATAGAAAAATCAGTCTGAAATATGATCAGGCTTTGAGGAAGGTTTACTTGTTCATCTCTGTATCACACTGCATTATGTTTTAAATCTACAGAGCTTTGATCATAAAACTAAACATTTAAATATCATCTTACAAAGACATCTATGATATTTAAATGCATTTTATGCAAGTGTCTGCTGTACTGCTATAAAGATCTCACTGATTTACATTACAAGCATTATAAATTCATCTTACTTTTTGTCTATATAAATTAGGGCCGGGACTCAATTAAAAAGATTAATCTAATTAATGAATCGAAATTAATCGCATTTTAATTGCATAAATATTTGAACTGAGAAGAGTGAGATGATTTTTTTTTTTCACATGGATTTTTAGTATACCATTGATTAATGACTAAATACATAAGCTTAAGCAACAAAATATTGTTTATTTTTGTTCAAGTCCAACAGACGAGGGCAATTGTATATGTTTTGCGTTGAGGTGAAACTTGAGGGTCGATGTGATATGCGAATTCCTTGTTGCATAGCTTGCACACAACAACCATGCTCTTAATGGCGCTTCCGTCGGTTCGTTTTTATTACAAAATTTCCCAACCACGGGACCAACCAAAGCGGTTTCGTCAGCTTCTTCGTTCATGTTCATGCGGTTTGTTGTTTAGTTGTCTGAGGCATAGACTGTAAAAAGTTGGTGCTCCAGTATTATTGGTCCGCCGAAACTAATCCAGTGAGAAATGTTTCGCAGTGCGATTAAAAAGCATTAATTTTTTTGTGTAATTAATTAATGCGTTAATTAATTAATCTTAATTAACACGTTAAAGTCCCGGCTCTAATATAAATATCAGAATCTGCAGCAAACTGCAAATTTATTCTTAGCAAATGACCAGTTTTTTTCTCACATTGATAAAAACACACATTTTACTTTAGATTTTGTCTGAAGGTTCAGTGAACTGGTCCATTATTTTCTGACTATTATTTTTAATGTCAGGCTTTAAAGGGTTCAAATGAATTCCATCATTAAGATCATTATTGCCTCTCTCTTTGGTTCAGGTGTTTGTGGTGGCCATGAAGATAAAGCAGGAGTGTGAGTCTGGGCCGGCGCGGGCCGCTCCTCGGGGTGAGGATGAGGATGATGATGCAGATGTTCTTCCTCCAGACAGCCTGATGACGCTCGTCCAGCCGGAGCTGCCGTCTCTGAGCCGTCTGTGGCTGTCGGTGTTGAGAGATTACGCTCTGCTCACTCTCCCTGCGGAGTTCTCCAGCCAGCTGCCGCCCGAGGGTACACTCACCAGCTCACTCAACACCCTGACCTTATTCAGGAGCTCAAACACCAGCTCACTCAACACCCTGACCTTACTCAGGAGCTCAAACACCAGCTCACTCAACACCCTGACCTTACTCAGGAGCTCAAACACCAGCTCACTCAACACCCCACAGCTTCACACACACACCTGAGACTTCTATTACATGTTTTGAAAAGGGCATTATTGGACCCCTAAAACTCTTGATTGTCATCTTGGTCTTTATTGGAATTGCCTTTATTGTTGTACTAGCTCAGTGTAAGCCGGTGGTAACACTGATGTCTGGTTGACCAGGAGGGGCGTTTTACACTCCGGAGACGATAGACACGGCCAGGCTTCACTACCGTAGCTCGTGGGCCTCCATCCTGCACGCCGAGGCTCTGTGGCTCAGCAGCACCGGCTTCGGCACCGGCTCCGGCACGGCCGAGGACTCCTCCGAGAGCAAGGGCGCTTCCACCACGACACCCGGCGGAAGCTCTGATGATCTGGTGAAGGACCGATTGCACCTCCTTCTGGGTAAATGATCTGCAAGTGCATGTGGATGCGTCACATTCACTCCCCCAGTGTGTAAAGGCCCGTTTTCTCACGCTGTTCCAGGCATCAGCATTGAGTTCCTGTGCTTCCCCCGGGCCGAGGAGCCCATAGAGGACGTGATGTCGTGTCTACACGCGCTCTGCACACTGATGGACTCGCCCAGCGCTCGCACACACATCGCAGAGGACCAGGTCAGCACCGACTTTTGTGTCTTACTTCAGAGAGTGGGAAACGGTTCGGTACCTCTTGAATTTAAACAATTCCCATTTAGATTCTGCTTCAGTCCTGGAACTGGGGTCCTAAAACTGGGGTCCTAAAACTGGGGTCCTGAAACTGGGGTCCTAAAACTGGGGTCCTAAAACTGGGGTCCTGGAACTGGGGTCCTAAAACTGGGGTCCTAAAACTGGGGTCCTGAAACTGGGGTCCTGAAACTGGGGTCCTGGAACTGGGGACCTGGAACTGGGGTCCTGGAACTGGGGTCCTAAAACTGGGGTCCTAAAACTGGGGTCCTGGAACTGGGGTCCTAAAACTGGGGTCCTGAAACTGGGGTCCTGGAACTGGGGTCCTAAAACTGGGGTCCTGGAACTGGGGACCTGGAACTGGGGTCCTGGAACTGGGGTCCTAAAACTGGGGTCCTGAAACTGCATCATCTGGTTGTGCAGGAACATGTTTAGCCCTAGAAGTTGCTTTGGATAAAAGCGTGTGCTAAATGACTAAGTGTAAATGTAAGCTCTAGAATATCGTAATGAAACTGAAGTCAAGTGTGTTTGACTGTGTTTTGAGGTGTGTGTGGTTGTTTTGAAGTGTTTGTGACTGTGTTTTGTTTAGTTGCTGGCTGTGGAGCTGCTGAACGTGCTTCACCGGCTCTTGCTGACCCGTGACCCGCAGAGCATGCAGTTACAGGTGACGACGGTGGTGCAGAAAACCATCCGCGCCGCACAGGAGCACCTGCAGCACACCAGGGGTGAGTCGACATCACACACATGTTCAGCTAAACACAACCTGTGATGATAACCTGCAGGCGTTCGGACTGACCAGCTCATCTGAAGCGTTAAGAAAACAATCTGTTGCCGGACACTTCTATCCACCTTCTTCCTGATCTAACTGTGTTTTGAATCATGGGTGACACTTCCAGTTTGGGGAACTTCCATTCAAAAACACCGAAACCAGTCATTTTAACTCGTCCACTATTGCATCCACTGTAATAGTGTGAAAAGGACAACATCACCTGCACATCTGTGCTCGGGTCTCAATATATAACCTCATATCATGGTGTGTGTGAATGCGAGATCAATCGAGTGGTGACTGATGATGATAACTGTGTGTGTGTGTGTGTGTGTTGGCAGCTGTGGAGGGGGACGAGGAGTGTGTGTCAGTGCTCGGGGAAGGAGGCGACACCGGTGAGCTTGTTCCCGGTAAATCTCTGGTGTTCGCTGCGATGGAGCTGCTGGTGTTTATCCTGGTGCGGCACCTTCCTCAGCTGAAGGAGGACGAGAGGAAAGAGGAGGAGAAGGAGAGACGCGCTCCTCAACACCTGAGTGACGACAGCAGACGACTGGTGGCAGCTTCAGTTACAGCCCTCGCAGAACTGCCCTCACTCTGCTCACCCGCAGGTACACACACACACACACACACACACACACACACACACACACACAGAGGCCTTAGGATGTAACGTGTAAAACATGATAGCCAGTGTATCTCAGTTTGTGTGTGTGTGTGTGTGTGTGTGTGTGTAGGGAGCATGACGATCCTGCCGACGGTGCTGTTCCTGGTCACTGGAGTTCTGCGAGAGACGGCGGTTCAGACGATGGATCGCTCCGTCCCGGCGCCGGTGTCTGCGGCTCTACAGGCCATCAAGACCCTCCTCAGCCCTGGAGCGGCCCGGAGCCCTGCGCTGACCCGCAGCAGCCTGGCCTCTGTGCTGGAGTTCTCACAGCCCGGTGAGTGTGTGTGAGTCTGACACTCGGACTCGAGTCGCACTTGAGTCACACAAACAGCTTCAGACTTGACTCGTGACTCGACCCGAAAGACTCGTCAGAAACCTGTTTTCATGCAATTATTGCTTTTTAAATCTAAATTCATTTTAATGTATTTCTCTTGTCTTTTATTGGCGCATACGTTGGGGAAGCGTATGATAAGCTGCGTGTCCCCCGCCCTTTGTCATACAGTGCATTAGACAGAGCGTATTTAGGCCACGCCCACAGCGGGGGAAAACAATCCAACCGTCTCCATTGACTTTGCGTCTGTAGAT
>JAOTRC010000011.1:309367-321218 GCA_027497675.1 Cyprinella lutrensis | reverse complement strand
AATGTCGGTCGCCATGTTGCCCCTCCATCTTGAAAGTACATTAGCCAAAGAGGGACATACCCGTTAATTCAAGCTTCACCTTTCACGTTTACGTTTGAGTTAACCACTTTTTTAATACATATACTGTATATAGATCAAATTAAATAATTTTGTTCTTTCATATAATGATGTCCCTGTACATTCAGCCTTGTCTTCAACATAACCTGTATATTTCGCTCGTGTTCTGCCCTGGTGTCTCCACACACACCCTTCTCCGTCACACTCGACCAGGCCAGCTCATACACACTCCTCACAGCCCTTGGCATGAGAATCATGTAGTATAAAGCACTGGCATCTGCTTTCATATTTCAAAACACCTCGAACTGTGTGTGTGTGTGTGTTATATACATTCCCCCTTCTTGTGTAGATTTATGTGCATTACATCAATGATGAAGCTTTAGCTGCCACAGATCATAAATATCTCACGCCACCAGCTCATGCCCAGATGTTGACCGAATGCAGGGTCAGTAAAGCAGCACAAGCTGTGTTTCCATCCAAAGATGTGAATTTAACTCGTGCACAATATTGGAATATCGCATAAAACATTTGCGAATAAAGCAGCGTTTCAAGAGAACAAAACCATCACTGTGCATGAAACTGGTGCCGAACATCAGACACTTCTGGAGTAATTACACACAATCATTCTGATCACACACTTCAGAAACACCAAACCAACATTAGAGACGCTGCGACGCCATTGGTCCACTGGTCACTCCAGTTATCCAATCACAGGGAAAGCCACATGAGTGTTTATTGTGCATTGAGGAACTTACTTACTTGGTAAATGCGTTTACAGATTATTCGCCTCAGTTGAGCGCATACGTTTTATTCGCATTTTTAGAATTTATGCTCATCTCGGTGCTAGCGTTTTTACACAATATCCCAGGATTAGCATGAACATAGCTTAGACAGAAGTTGTGTTTATGTGAAAGCAACGACCCGCAACACGGCTGATCATGTCCTCTATAATTTCCCCTGTGCATTTTCCTGAACTTTGGCAAATACTTGAAGTTTTAATTCTATACAACGCCAATGCAATCATAGTCATGACATCAGTGAAGCAGCGGCTCCTGTTTAATGGGTTTCCTGAGGATCGGCATTATAAATCAAGGGAACACTTTACAGGAAGACTCCATTGGTGAACATGATCTAACAATTAAAACATATTTCAACATTTATGTATACATTATTGAAATCAAAATTTGCATTTCTTAATATTAGCTGACATAAAGTTGTAATTTTATTATCTAAGCCATTTTGTCACTATTGTTTGTACAGTGTTGGATTATAAAATACAAACAGGTGCGATTTAAAAATAGTTTAATCTGAAGTCAATATCTCTTATCTCCATAATTATTGATGTGGTGAAATGCTGTATAATTTTTGTTATGACTATCTCTTAAATGTCCATCTAGTTTGAACGTGCTGCTCTCTCCGTGAAGCTTTGCGTTTAAAGAGGAGCTAATACAGTCAAATTACACTCAGACCGATACTGTGTGTCTGATTATTTACTGATGTGTCAAGTGTCCGTGAGATAAGCAAATAATGTACATCCGGCCGGTTGTTATCTCAGAACAAACCCCTTGAAAATCTGCTGAATCCTGCTGAAAGCAAGTGCGGGCTAATGCTAATCGCAAAAACTCAAAGATTATTCACGTCGGCACTAACGGCACCAGTCGGAGAGAGTGTTCATTAAAGCGCTATATAAATGCCTCATTCATTCATTCATTCAAGAGGTGTGTGAATTCACAAATACGATATTACACTGTAAATTGCTCTGGCCCCCGTCCCATCATTCTTAGAGCTCAAACGTGTCAGTCTGGGGCTCAGGTCAGGAAGTAGACAGACTGGCTAAACCGACCGTCTGCTAGCAGCCTCGCGTCACTGAGGTCGGATAAATCCCATCACATAGATACTCTTTCACCTAGATATCATATAGGGCAGGGTTTCTTAAACTTAGTCCTGGAGGGCCACTGTCCTGCAGAGTTTAGCTCCAGCTCTGATCAAACACACCTGTGAGTTTCTACTGATCCTGAAGACCTTGATTATCTTGCTCAGGTGTGTTTGATCAGAGCTGAACTCTGCAGGATAGAGTTTGAGGAACCCTGATATAGAGACTGTGTGTGTGTTCCCAAAACATACAAAATGGGACATTCAAAAAACTCCCAAACCCATTAAGGGTAAACGGATGTGCATTATTGGCAGAGGCTATTTACACTAACTCCGCCCACTGATGTCTGATTGGGCTAAACAAAATTAGGCAAGATGCTGAAAGGTCAACAGTAGCGATAGTGTAGAAGGAAGGCGTGTTGCAGAAAGTTTCGACTCAAATCGTCCCGAGGTTTGAATCTGCCTTTTGCCAAACTCGCTCCACTCCCTTTCCCATCAAACACTGGAGAGGCATTTATTTTCAATTAAAAAAAAGATTAAAAATTAAAACAGTGGAAATAAAGTATTTAATGAGTGTTTAATAATCAAGTGTTTTATTGGTTGGGACAGGTGTAGGGAGGACTTTGTTGATCCAATACGGAGGCATCTATTTCATTATTTTAATATAATATAATCATTTACACTCTGCTATTATTGCAAACCATTTAATCTGGTCTTTTTCAATCTGTTCTCACTCCTGCTCATCCAAGACTTCAGCGATATCATGATCTTATATCAGTCCTGGACTCTGTGAGCTGGCTTTTTTGAATGCTGACAATGTTACTAGAAGGTTTGTTCAAAATTATCTGGTCTTTAATAATGTTCTCAAAACGTTAACACACAAAAACACCATTTATACATCATTCATGAAGTGTTTTAGTTGGATGTTGGCCGAACAATTGTTCAATGTTACTATTTGTCTCAGATCGCTTTGATGTCGCTTTGATGATTTGATGTTCGATAACCAATTCAGAACGTATAAAAATAATGTTTTTTTTAAAGAACTTTTCACTGAACATTCGAAGATGACGTTTTCATAAGTTTATGGAGATGTTAGAAAAACTTTTTTGGAACATATTTTGTCATCTAATATTCTGTCAATCTAAATCTGGGTTAATTAATTTGGGTTAATTTGCCAAAATATATATGTTTCTGAATTTCCGACTGTCTGATAGGCTGGAGAGTGAAGCATCGGTGACGGAGAGTTTAGATCGTGGCCTTGATGTCTGTTCACAGCTGTGCGTGTGTTTAGGGTGGGACTGAAGGAGGCAGCGACTTTCACCCCTCCAACATCACACACACACACACACTGACAGCAGCGCGCGACTGGAGATTATGTGCGCGTGAGCCGAGCAAAGGTAAGACCGACGCTCATTACACTTTCATGTGGATTCGGTTTCTCTGAGAGAGAAAATGGCAAAAACCTTTCTGTTTGTTTGGATTACCTGCAGGTTTGTGGTTCAGTCTTTTCTCCACGTGTGTTCATCTGATGCTAAATATCGAGACAGTGTCGCGTCACATATAGTCGGCGTGTGTGTGTGTTCTGTTGGGAATGCACGGGGTTTTAGTGTTTATTTGGGCTCGGATGTGGATAAGTTCACTCTCAGGTAGATGTGTGACGAGCTGAACCTGCAGCCTGAAGCCATCCTGATCCTGCAGAGGAGAAGAGCGATCTCTATTCTCTCTCATCCGCGCGCGTGTGTGCGCGCGTGTGTGTGTGTGTGTGTGTGTTTACAGCAGTATGTGAGGAATCGCTGTGAGCTTGATCAGGCTTGTATTGAGTGTGTGTGTGTGTGTGTGTGTGTGTGTGTGTGTGTGTGTGTGTGTGTGTGTGTGTGTGTGTGTGTGTGTGTGTGTGAAGGGAAGCTCTGTAGAGACATGTCTGCAGTTCGAGGACTGCTGTGCTTCTCCCGCTGCTCTTTGTTCAGCTGTCCCAACAGTGTGTTGATATGTGTCAACTTTTATTATTACCATATACATATGTACACACTGCCCAGCCAAAAAGCTCACTGTTTGGATTTAAATAGGCAAATGTCTAAGAGTCTGTGATTGGATCAGTATGTCAGTGTTTCTTATATGTTTGGGAACAGTTCTTCTAACTCTAATGGAGTGTGTAGCTTTTCAACTCTTAAACAACCATGTAGGAAGAACATCATGGCCATATTCCAGAATGAAAATGTGAAGATTCATAAGACTCAGACTGTGAGAGAACGGTTGTGAGGAGCATGAAGAATAATGTCCACGAGTCCAGATCTTGATATGTGCTGGAGGAGACTCTTCTGTTGACAATACAGGATTGCTCTCTGTCTGGTAATCTCCTTAAATCACAATAGCATGTACAGATGCAAGTGTGGGTTATCTGGGATAATTTTAACAGTGACGAACCCGACTCTAAGTTCAGTCTGGTTTTCCTGCAGTGTGTGGCACCGCTGGCTTTTGAGTCTATTCAGTAAATCAAAATATTTGTTGTGGATTTTTGTTTCTTTTTGTTTTTGTATTGGTATGTTTTATTGTTTGTGTTTTTTGGACCATGTGTGTCCTGAACAAAGATGATGATGATGATGATGATGTGGATGAGGAGGATGTGGATGATGATGAGGATGATTTGAAGCACATATATCTTGGAACGAGTTGTTGAACTGTTGCCAATGACGGAACTTGTGACCATAGTTGGCTATAATGGCTAACTATCAAATGATCGATTTAAATGTTTAAGACATTAATATAAAGTGAGTTCAATGTAAATGTGTTTATTCTTTGAGCTGTTCTGCTGTCGCTCAGTAATGCGTTCAGTTAGATGGGATTATGGGATATTAGTCTGTTTCTTAGACGTGATTGTTCTGGAGATTTGTCAGCTCAAGGCACCGGCTGCCACCGATCCGAACATTAGTCTCGTGACTCAAAAAACACTTTACCATTTTTCTATTCTTTCCTTATTTTTTCCTAATGTGGTTTAAATCATCTAAACCAGTTGTCATTAAGATCAGCTCTTTTATTCTCACAGTATTGGATCAACAGAGGACAAGCGGATGGTTGGATGGATAATGTGTATAGTTTCTTGTATGATGTGAACGTGTCACAGGTTCTCTTTGATGTGTGGTCACTGGTTTGGTCTGAGCTCAAGCTCATTGATCTCAGAATTCCTCCCTAATCTGTGTGTGATGATTGCACTCAATGATTACAGATCCTGAGAAAATAAAGCATATGTGGTGTAGCGCCTGAAACACAACGTGAGTTCACACGAGTTCATCTTGAGTTCAACGAGTACCTAATCACAACTGTAGATGCTTTGAGGGGGTTAACAGAGTTTTGGGGCAGAAAGGCCTTTGCATGTCACAAACTGGTGCAATTTGGTTAAGCAGGGTTTTAACTAGGTAAGCAGTTACTTGTCTTTAAATAGTACAGTATTTAACACTTTAACAGTCATTACGGTGAAGATGGGATGTGCAGTGTACAGTAATCTACTGCGTGCGGCACCAGTGTAACTGTACGTCATTATTCATGGCCATGGCTCAGACATGCAGGAATGATGAAGTCTTCTTCTCACCCGTCTAATCCACAAATACTCCTATACTCCTATTCAGATGAAAGTGTTTCTTTTGAGCGTGGCACCTCCGTGATAAACTCACGCGTTAGGATGGAGATTTATTGAGGGTGAAGGAGCGGGTTTTGTGATCGCACGAACCCACAGCTCACGTGGTCAGTCGCATGAGTGTCTGCTGTAAATACAACGTGATATGCTTGGAATAATACAGATAAATTATTATTTAATTTAATAATGAGAAAATGTTCTTTTTATTTTTTTAATTATTCAATCCTCATTTTTAAAATAGGGAGCTAGTCGCGTAAATAGTTCTTATCTCAAAATGATGTTATTTTAAAAATATGGAAATTAGCGGAAACAAATTAATGCATCCTCTTATTTACATGAGTTAAATAAAGCTGCTTGCTTTGTATGTTCTGCATAATAGTCTACCTATTTTAAAATATATATTGCTGTCATAATAACCCCCCATTTCAAATGTTTACATGATTTTTCTCTTTCTCCTTTATGTTCGCTGAGGTGTAGCATTGTTGAAATATTGTTCTTGTAAAATGTTTCCAGTATTTCAGTAACAGAAGTGTACATCTTTAAATGCATGCAGATTACAGTGAAGCGCAACAGTTATCGTACGTACGGTGCTCGGCAGTGAATTTTGAGGGGATCTCTTCATGTAAACTCAGAGATTAGGGGAGTTCGAAACTTCGGACAGCGATTAAATCACCACATGATCTTGCTGTTTGTCAAAAACAAACTTCGGTACTTCATTCTGGGATTTTTTACGCAGGTGGTGGGAAAAAACACATTCTGGATTCAGACGGCAATAAAATCTCAGACTAACCCTGTAAATGGTGAAAACACCTTACAACCCTATGAGAAAAAAATCCGTCTGAATAGGGCTCAAGGTTGTTTCTCTTGAGACCAAAAATAAAGGGAACTGGTTTGGTTGAATAGTCTTTCAAATGGCAGGTAAACTTCATGAGTGTATTATTGAAGATGATTTACTAAGAATTCATGAGTTCCTTTGCCCATATAATCTTTAAGCTAATAAGGGTAAGTGTGTTTGGCTTGATGTCTGCAGTGGAGGGGCTCAGAAGAGCAGCTTCAACTCGAGCTGAGATTACCCCCAGTGGGAACACTGATGCTGAGATAAACCCCCAGAGGGAACACCGATGCTGGGATAAATGGTAACGCTTTATTTCGATTGTCCACTTTAGACATTCTACTAACTTCTACTAAGTTATAAGTAACTTTTCAACTACATGTCAACTAACTGTCATTAGAGTATTAGTAGACTGTCAGCTTAATATCTGCTAACACTTTACTTTGTCGGTCCCCCAACAGACATTAAACTGACAGTAAGTAACTTAACAACTACAAGTAAACTTGTTCTCCTAACCCAAAGCCTAACACCTAACTATAACTTTAGTAGTCTACTGACAGTCTACTATAATATACTAATAGTCTAATGAGAGTTAGTTGACATGTAGTTGAAAAGTTATTTTTATCGAAATAAAGTGTAACCGCATAAACCCCTTGGTGGGAACACCGATGCTGAGATAACAATACTACTTTGACATGGAAGAATATATCAGGATGTCATCAATATAGACAATGACAAAACGATGAAGAAGATCTCTCAAGATTTCGTTCATGAAACCCTGGAAGATGGCGGGAGCGTTGGACAGCTTGAAGGGCTTAACGTTGTACTCATAATGGCCTGCTAGGGTGATGAACACCGTCTCCCATTCATCACCCTTTCGTATCCTGATCAGATTATACACACTCCGTAAGTCCAGTTTGGAGAAAACCCGAGCACCACGTAACTGTTCCAAAGCTGATGGGACCAGAGGGGATACCGTTATTTGATTTTAGATTCGTTGAGTGTCCAGTTATCAATATAGGGGCGCAAGCCTCCGTCCTTCTTACAGACAAAGAAGAAACTGGAAGCGGCAGGGGAGGTGGAAGGTCGGATGTAGTCTTGACGTAGAGCCTCCTTGATGTACTCCTCCATGGCCTTCTGTTCCGAGATGGACAGTGGATAGTTCTTACTACACGGCAGCACCGCCCCATGCCCGATGAGGTGGGAGTTTCGTCGCCAGTTGTTTGACGAACACATCCTGGAACGCCCGGTATTGAGGTGGGATCTCAGGTTGGATGTCAGTTGCTGGACTTTCGATGGTGGTTGAGTTAACTAATACTTGACTTTCAGAAGAAGAAAAAGGTTTCTTTTTGAGGGACAGCAGGCACTGAGAAAAACAATCTTCACCCCAAAGAAGAATTTCTCCTGTAGACCAGCACATGGTTGGTGAGTGAAGCTCCAGCCACGGGCGTCCCAGGATGATGTCCACCGCAGAGCCCTCCATTACCAGAAATGACAGTTTTTCCTCATGTATGCACCCAATCTTGACAGTGAGCATGGGACTGCAGTACTAGATGTGACCACGACCTAGCGATAGGTCAAGTGATATGTGTTATTGAACATGGAGAGAACCAATCAGGTGAGTAATAAAGGATAGCAGTCCTTTATCACTTTATTACTTATCTGTTGCAGGCGGACTGAAGATGAACCAGAACGGTGAACTCGGAGCAGAAGAAGGAAGGCTGAGGACTCGGATGGCAGATAGGTATCTTCGCTGAACAGGTGAGTATCAAACAGGCAAGTATCTTAGATAGATATGGCAGGAGTCTGGACGTGTTGGTTTAGTCGACGAGACCAGACGGTGAACTGAGGAAACTGAACCAGTTTTAAGGGTGAAGGTGAGTGAAGGCGTCAGGTGAGGGAGACCGGTGGCAGTGATTAGAATTCTGGTGATGATGAACGAGTGGGCGGAGTGACTGACGATTGTGTATCCGTGACAACACTATGGTAGTCAGCAGTGATTTACGACGTTGTACAGAAAACTCCCCTCAGATCAGCCGGGTCAACCAGAGGTCGTCTAAGGCTTTCGCATTGTTCGTCATTTTGATGGACATGGTCGTAAGAATTTAGTCATCTATTATTAGCTGTAATTTTAATTTGCACATTTGAATGATAATAAGCCATTTAATAGACTCTGTTTTTTGATCACACATTCATTTCTATTCACAAACTTACAGGACAAGCATATAGGCAGGATTATGCATTTATTCATTTATGAAGAGACAGTTGACTTTTCGTCACTTTTCACGTTTCATCATGAATGTTTGTCTGATATATGGCAATAAGCTTTGTTACTTTTGATACGAAACAAAGCCTCAGATTTCAAATTCTGGTTGTTTTATCACAAAGTTTAAACAATAAATTCTGTTTGTGTTTTTCTGGCTCAATTACATTTTCTGTTAACGCGACCTCTGGGTTGAGTATGTAATTAACCCATCTGGCATCCCTTTATTTGGTGCATGTTTGGAGGGGCTCCTGAAATTACAGAAACCCCCAGAAACCACAAGACGTTTACAACCCATGACCCAATCTCAGTCTACCTGGATTGTTAATTACAGTATGTTTTGGTTTCATAAAAAGATGTTTACACATGCAAACTCCTCGTAAATCTGGCCTGTGTCTCTGGCAGTGGGCTTGAGTTTGGAGATAATGCCGTCATTGAGATGAGAAATTACTGACCTGGCTTTTCTTTTTGCAGTCTTTGTTACCCTGATGAGGTTGGCAGCGTGTGTGTTGAGCCTCAGAATATCCACAGGGCTTCATAAAGCCAGGGTTTTTGAAAGGGCTGCCATTAAAAAACAGTTGTGTCCAAGACTAGAACACAAAAATACACCATGAATGCAGTCTGGATCCCTGAGATGGGGAACTTAAAATATAACATGGTCTGATGAGTTACAGTATCGTTCACATTTCCTGTAACCAGACTGGTTTACTGGTTTAGAGAAAGCCATCTTAACATTCTGCTAGCTTCATAGCCGATACAAGGTTTTAAACTCTTAAAAATAGTAGTACATCATATTTCTGACACCAATGATTACCGTAAGGTCTGTAGAGGGTATAATTCTACTGTTTCTATTCAGTGTCCTTTGTTCTTGTCCCTGCCAGTCTTCTGTTGTCATGGTATATGAGTTTGTTATTCTGCTGTGTGTTGTTAATATACCTAGTCTGAGTATTTATCTACCTATGTTTTCAGTTCTCATTGAGTTCGGTGATGCTTTTGTCTATTAAAGTCCCCCTGTAGTCAATCCTTGTATCCCTTAAAACTTCTCTTTGATCACCAAAATGACATATTTTAACTCTTTTGCCTTCAAATATCTTGAATGTAACTCGACACCCTTGCCTCATTTAGTATACGTGATTCTATGAATATGCAAATGAGCCCCGCCTCCACTCACTGGGTTCCACCACAGGGGGACTTCGTCTCCCTTCATCTTCGTCATCGTGTTGATGCTTGACACCACGCTTTGCTTCAACGTGACATTTGCATTCACTCACACATTTCATTTTTGTATTCGTCTTTAAAGTTTCCGAAGCCTTTTCTCTGTTGGATTACAGGAAGACATACGGAGGCTGAAAACATTTGAGCAGATTTACACCATGGAGCTCAAGATGAGTAAATCGACTCTCACTGCTGTCTTTATCGGTAGGTGTTTTTTTATGATTTTTTTTAGTATATATATATAAATATATAAAATTGTACTTCTTAAAACAGGTATATTTGCTTAAAGGTGTTATTACATGAGTTTTTATTAGGGGTTCAAGTGTAACCCCATTGTAATTGTTCAATTTTCCAAGGATCAGCATTCTCCCCTAAAAGTGAGCGTGCAGACCAAACCGTTTGTCATAGAGACTGGAAACTTTGAGGGCTAGTAGTACTCACACCGCCTACAACGTCACCAATGCTCGGCCCAATCGGCCTGACGGGGGCGCTACAGCGGTCAAAAGTACAAAATGGCTCATAATTCCTAAACCGTTTGGCGAAATTTTGGGGTACTTTTTTGAATCTAGGTTTTTGGCCCAATCCGAACCAAACTAGTGCAGCAAGATTGTCTGGAGTCTGATTGTCAATAGCTCTCAATACATCTGCCCCCAAGGGCCGCCAAAACGTTCGAAGTGGGAGGAGCCACAGTGGCTCAGCCACTTTTACTGAAATGTCTATAACTCGTGAATGGAATGAGATATTTTCACCAAACTCATCACATCTATGTAAATGGCACAATTCTCAGGACTCTCTCCGTGTTCCTGACAGAAATATGTGATCAAAGCTGAATTTTCAGCATTAATTCAGTGGTTTCCTATTGTTATTGTCACTGATATTAATGTTAAATATAAATCAGGTTTTATAAGCATTTATATACTTTTATAAACAGTAAATATTAAGAAAAGTTTACAGCCCGTTCAACGTCAGAGAGGTGGAAGGAACGAGTATTAGGGAGAGAGAGCCCTCATGCCCTCAAGTTCTGAAATTACACCAGGAAAAGTCTTATGTTGGTCTTATTTGATTTCAGAGAATGTAATAACTTGGATAATGTTGTGTACTAATTTGCTTTTGCATTATGTTCTGTATATCCTAGCACTTCTGCTGACTTCCAGTGGAGCAAAGCCAAATGGAAAGAACAAAAAGCAAAAACAAGGTAGCTTAAATGGGTGCAACCTTTCAAAATGTACTCCTTTTTACCCTATTTTCACCCAAATGGTGCATATTAGCAACTCAAAGGCACACCTTAGTACCTAAATGGTATTAGTAGCTAGTGAGATGATTTTTTGATTTCTATGCTAATAGTAATTTGCATGTTTGCCACATTCGTCTGACATTGATTCTGCGTTTCCAGTCGTTCCAGCAATTGAGTGTGAGATGCGGTCTGGGAAGATCAATCTCCCAGAGTTTATTGTGAAGTGTCCGGCTAACTGCAGGGAGAGCAAGGAGAAGGTCTACGGGACGGGTGTGTTTGCCTCAATATCCAGTATCTGCAATGCTGCTATTCACAGGTGAGCTATCCAGCTTGTGTTTAATGAGACCGGATGTTAAAGTTCGATCAGTATTGGGGTAAAAGACATTACTATGGCTGCCTTTACCAAATTATAAGTTGCTAATCTAATCAAAAAGAGCTAACACAAGCACAGGCAGACTAAAAAATCAGTCTGTTCTTTGCTGAGTAAGAAGTTTTCAATGCTATTTTATTAATAAAAGTTCTTCGAAGGAGTCCTATGGTGTTGTTTTCCATGTTCATCCCTCTTTAGTGTGTGATCATGAGAAGCTCCAGTTCTCCTCTATATCAGTGTCAGTGTTTCTGAACTCCTGAAACGCCTCCATTGTAGTCTCGAGTTTCGAACACGTCACAATATTCCTCATTATAATAATTCATGCACAGAATAAAGGGGCGGGGCCTGGTTGAGTTAGTTAGTAGTGTGTTAAACTG
>JAOTRC010000011.1:296758-309267 GCA_027497675.1 Cyprinella lutrensis | reverse complement strand
CCCACATATATTATGTAAACACAAACTTTTATTTTGGATGCGATTAATCGCGATTAATCGTTTGACAGCCCTAGCCTACGAACTGTTTTACAGAAAAAATCAGCAAAATATGTGGTTTTGAGCACCCTGGACTATTCCTTTGAAATCAATCACGCTTGAATCGTCCTCATTTGAAGCCGAGGGCTCCGTCAGCGTCGTTCTGATGTTTTACTTAAACTGACAAATGAGTTTCTCAATGTAGCCAGAGGACCACAGTGCACTATCGCTGTGATGTTGTGTACACGACTCCCTTTCAACCTGCTCACAGATGCATTATGGGTCCGTGGTGAAGGAAAACTGTCCACAAACTGAGGCGTGTGTGAGAGTGTTTTCAAACGGCAGGACTCTCAAACTACTGTCTGTGTGTGTGTGATCATGAGTAACGTATTTGGGGTTGTATATTCCAGTGAAACAAAAAAGAAACTTTTTTATTTTCAAGTGTACTTAAACACATGTGTGTGGGAAAACAGCAAGAATACAGCAATGCAGAATCATTGCAGATATTTGTGTATATATATATCACATAATGAAGTACAATATTCATACTAATAATTCTTCTAATGCTGAGACTGACAGCTAGATTTATAATTATGACGGTAATTTTGATGTAGTTTGAGGGTTCAACACATTTTTTTTTTTACTTTTTATCTGTTGTTGTTTTTTTTTTTTGACGTGGGAATTGGGAAGACAATTCATTCGCTCATTATCCTTGAATGGATCCAGACTAATGGAAATTTTATATATATCATCTATCCCATCATCGTCCGTTAAAACTACAGTTTCAATACGAGTTTGTCTGCGGTTTGTTTCTATTTTCTTTGTTTGCCGTCTCTTTTTATTTGTACAATTGTCGTCAGTTGATTTTTATTTTTCTTTGACTGTCATTCCTGATGGTTTGGTTCTTCGTTGTCCTGTCCGTGTTGTCCCTCTCTTGGCCTCTGATCGGTGTGCTACGGCCCAGAATCGCTCTCAACTGTCGTCATGGTGCAGATTATGATGATGATAATAAAAGCTGGTTTGAAAAGGAAACTGTCAAACACAGAACATTCTGTCCCGCCTGTCATTGTGAAGCGAAAAACACATGTTTTCCTCCTCAAGATATGCCGCTGAAGCTGGCTCTCATGAGATATGCAGGCCTGGAAGTTTGTTTTGTGTTTTTCTATAGTACTTCATTGGTTAATTATGGAAAGATATTCATTAGTTTATGTTTTGTCTTGAGAAATGTATACACTAAAAAGTATACTTCTATAAAATAGTGAATTGTGGGGATTCGTACCGTACCAATGGAAAACTTCAAATGGAATTCCACCCATTTTCTTGATAAAATTAATTTATATTAATTGTGATTTTTACTCTCAAACTAGTCATATCCCAGACAGCAAACTTACATTGAATCAACGTGGAAATGACGTCTCTCATGATGACATCGAAACAACTTTGATTTTGCTCAACGTCAGACGCGGCATTCTTCAAAGCTAAATGAAAATCGAAAATTGGTTTGCTTAAATAACGTTGAAACAACGTTGATTTCAAGTTGATTTTCCGTTAGTTTTGAAAGGATGACGCGTCTGACGTTGGTACAACGTTAATTTGATGAGCAAAACAATGTCAGATCAACGTTGTTTCGATGTCATGTTTCCACGTTGATTCAACGTCAGTTTGCTATCTGGGTAGTTTACACTTCTGTTTAAGAGTTAAGCATTTCTCTACAAAGTATGAATTTCCTCATTCAGGCTAAAAAGTAGATTATCTTTAGAAAACCCATCTTTTTAATTGGATAGAAAATGTTTGTGGCAGATTAGGAAACTGGTTTCCCAAAGGTTGTTGGTTGAAACTCCAAACAATAAAAAGGGGATTTACTAGAGTAAGTAAAGTTGGTTTGCCAGCCAATTCACCTTGGGTTGCCCAAGCGTTACTCATATTCTCACTGTTTTTAACTTTGAGTGAGTTTATCAGTGTGAGTGTGGGTGTTGTTGTTGTTTTACTCACTATCTAACAAGTTTTTCCCAGTGATGTAAACTATAGTAACCTGGGGAATCCAAATTAAATGTTCAACAAATGTTCAACAATTCAACTTATGTTCACAATCAAACAGCAAATGATCACCAGCATCAGAATGAAGAGTTTGATAACACCACCATTTCTCTCAGTCTTACTATGACTGTGAATGTAGAGGTGATAAGTCTATTTATAATCCACACTTGCTTTCCTGAAGGTACTTTTTGCGAACTACTCAGAAACGTATAGAGTTGACTCAAGTCACTGGTCAGGTCATCTTATGAGGTTAATAAAAAAATGGTGTATGAAGGAACGATTTTTATGCATTAATTGCTAATGAACTTTACAAACAATAACAAAGAAACGACAAGTAACACAAGTTAATGTGATATAAGTGTATATGTGTGTCATATATCAGTCTGAACTACATTATGAACACTTGAACATTATGCACTGTGAACTACAGTAACATAATCAATGAACAGGTGTATTTTTATTAACTGACATTAACAAAGATTCATAAATACTCTAACAAATGTATTGCTCATTGTTAGTAAATGCATTAACTAATCAACCTTACTGTAAAGTATCACCATGAAAGCTTTGCTATGGTGTCTGTTACAGAAATTGAGTAATGTGTGTAAGAATTACTGATAAGCTTTGTTTTGAAAGAGATCATTTTTTTCTGAGGAAAAACGGTCACGGTATTTCTAAGCTAATCTACCTGGGGCTCTAGGTTTTGTCCCACATGTGAATCAGTTAATGTGCTGAATCATCCAGTCACACGGTGGATCCACTGATCTGACTCACATCAGGTCACATGACAAATCATCAACAAAAACAAAACTGCTTTGTAACTGTTATTAACTCCATGGTCCAGTCAGTGCTGTTTTTAAATCAAGAAGTGAATCGCTGCTGAATCATTGTGGGTCATGACATCAGTGACCAGTTCTGCTCATAGTCACATGCACAAACTCTTCTTAACAGGCTTCAGATCAGGATTGTGTGTGATATCAGACTGATGTGTTGTCTTTGCATGCAGGAGTCAATGAGGGGAACGCTGGTGCTCATATTCCAGGCTCTGCTATGGCCTGCCGTCTCAGTTTCAGGTATGATTATTAATATGCATTGCACATATCTGTCGGCTTTAAATGATAAACGATAAATCTAGAAACTGCTAATACGAGAAACTGTCTATGTGGTTTCTCCCAGAAATGAATGTAGCAAATTAAGGTTTCAACTGAAAAGCTTTACAGAGGAGTGACAAACTGCTTAGATTTGTCAGGATAGATCTCATCAAATGACCTGAGCTGCTAGCTTAATTATTATAATCTTACTGATGATGATGATAGTAGGCTAACTCATTTAAAATAAAGTTGATAAAATGCAACTGAGAACTGCACTACATCTCATGAGCTGTGTAAGTGCAACATCTGAGCCTTTGAGCATTTCACTTCCAGGTCTGATGAAGTAATATGCTTTTTACAATTTATTCGGTGTAAAGTTACTCTGCAAAGTTACAAAGAGTTCTTCTCTATATCAGTGTCTCTGTTTCTGAACTCCCTAAATATTGTAGTCTTGAGTTTCTTTCGGGAACGAACACGTCACAATATTCCTCATTTAAATAATTAATACGCAGATTAAAGGGGCGGGGCCTGGTTGAGTTAGTTAGTAGTGTGTTAAGCTGGCTGTTATGGTAAGGGGCGGGACATTTCCCAAACACACTCAAAGCGCTCGACCAATCACAACACACTGCTCCAGCCGACCAATCAGAGCACAGTGTGCTTTTCAGAAGGAGGGGCTTCATACAGCTCATGGGGCTTCATTACTGACAGACTGGGAAGAGTGGAGCTGCAACATTGGAGAATATGAGGAGGATAATCAACATTTGAGCATGGACACTTCGTAGATCCCAAAAACAACATCAAGACATTGTACAAGGGCATAATATGACCTCATTCATGTTTTACCCCACATGATAGCAGACACTTGCTGCAGTTCTTGTTGTCCTTAGTAGTTATAGTGGCGTGAGGGAAATGAACCTTTTTATTGCGTTCCTCACCTGCCTGAACCCTGTGTTTGAGCTCGAGAAGGGAGAGGATGTCTTTAGAGATCGCATCTGATCCTCAGCCGTCTGTTCAGAGGGGCTCCTGAGAGGTTTGGAGAGCACATGCGTTTATATTATGGCCTCAGTGGTCAGGTTCTGTGAAGGTTGATGAACGAGCAGAATCACACAGGTGGATCAGGTTGCACAAACATGCTGTTTCTGATGGCTTGCTGTGGTGTATGGGTATGAGTGCACATGTGTGCTGTCTCCTTGATCTCTACACCACATGCATTGAGTTTGGATGATCTCCAGAAGTCATCAAACCCTCTCTTTGCCATTGGATCTCAGTTGCAAAGCTCTCAATTGAATTGCTTATCTATTTAAGTAAATGCATTTGCATAGCAAATAAATTAAACTGAATGATTTGTCTAGATATTTGCTGAAAGCTACCGAATTTACTAGCTCTCACATGCACGGTGTTTCGCTGTTTGTGGTTGTCAGTGGGGTCATCAGTAACTCTGGAGGAAAGGTAATAGTGACGAAGAGTGCCGGACAGCCCATCTACAAGGGCAGCTTTGCCAACGGCATCCGATCCCTGTCCTTACCCAACTGGAGGGAATCCTTCTCTGTTTCGGGTAGGCTTTACTCTGAGCAAACACTCCTACTCTACATGTAGGCTCGCTATAGCAATCAAATGACGACACACTCATTTCATAAGAAACTTGCTTTCTCACATTGTTTAACTTGTTGGATTTATAACCTTTGGTTTTATGTGTCAGTGGGTAAACCAAAGAAGGGGGTGATGTATCCATCCACTCTGACCTTTGTACACTCAAGACCCACCACAGTGAAAACAAGTAAGTGTTTTAGCCAGATACTCATGCTAGTTTGACATATTTTTGTCTTTAAGCCTTAAGCTCAACCAATAATGCATGGCGCTAACAAGGCCACGATCATAGGATTGCTAAACTCAGTGTGGATCCATGGCCGGAGTCTTGTTCGTATAAGCTCTTAGTGTCCAGTAGCAGCTCATCATCCATTCATGGTTCCTAAGGTGAATCCAAAGACCTGTCGTACTTCCCAGTGTCACCAGTGACAGAGGCTCCAGAGGCGGAGCCAAGCACCACCACAACCCCGCCCACAACCACTCCTGTGACCACGCCCACCTCCACAGCTCCGCCCACAACTACATCAGCCAAGCCTCGGGCCACCGTTCATAAAGTCCGCGAGGCGGGTGAGCCGATCTGTTTAAGCTTTAATTGAATGAGTCGTGGTCCCTTACAGTAAAATCAATCCTATGCTTTTATCCATTTGTTCTTGGGTCAAATTGAAATGAAGATCCTGAATGGACAAAATGGATCAGGTTCCCTCTCAATCCGTTCTTTTTCCTCTCTCTGTTTCTAAAGCAAAATCTTTCTTTCTGATGTAGGCAGCAGTCACCCGTACTTCAGCGCTGTTGCACGTAAGTCAAGCTGGCACGTCGAAGCCTCCCTCATGTGTTCTCGCAGCTTTCTGCTGTCGGATCATTTTATTCAGAGTGTTTCTGTGGGTCTTTACAGAGCTAATGGTCTCTTGCGGTTTTCCTTTGATTCTTGTTATCGTCGTAACCGTCTTGGCGTTTGGGGTGTAGATGGTGTTGGCCTGTGAAATCCCTTTTCTTTAATGTAATCCACTGTAAAGTACGCATGAAACAGCATTTCATTTCCACAACATGAAGAGTGACTTTATAGGAATATAAGATATATTAAATTAGAAGGAAATTGTAAGGTGTAGTTTAATTTTATCCAATGATTGACAAATTGTAGTTGAAGCCAGTGTTGGGGCAAGATACTTTTAAAAATAATGTTATAATATTGTATTACTCCCTAAAAATGAACCAATTACATAACTTTTAATGTAAGGTAATTTAAAGAAAATGTACATTATGTAAAGTAATGCATCATGTTACTTTTGCATTTCTTTTTCTCATCTGGCGTTACTTTGCACATTATATTAAAAAAAATATGTAATACACATTACATTACTAGTTGCAATAAAAAGTAATCTGATTACATAATGCATATTGTAAAGCATTACTTTACTTGTTATATCAAAAAGTAATCTGATTACATAATAAACGTTATGTCTAATGCATTACTTTACTTGTTTTATCAAAAAGTAATCTGATTACATAATGCACGTTACTTATATCAAAAAAGTAATCTGATTACATATTACATGTTACTTCTAATACATTACGTTACTTGTTATATCAAAACTTAATCTGATTACATAATACACGTTACTCTAATCCATTACTTTACTTGTTATATCAAAAAGTAATCTGATTACATAATACACGTTACTTCTAATGCATTACTTGTTATATCAAAACTTAATCTGATTACATAATACATGATACTTCTAATATCAAAAAGTAATCTGATTACATAAATCACGTGACTTGTAATGCGTTACTCCAACACTGGATTGAGCACCAGTTGTGTCAAAGGCAAAGTGTTTTAATACTAACATTTTGATAAAGGTTAAAGATCTTTTCTCTTTAGACTAATATGCACTGATGAATCCTGTACAGTAAGACCAGGATTGTGTGATGACTTTAAGCTGAAACAGAATATACCGTATCTACTGCTTCAATATCTATGTTCTCTCTAAATGTGGCATGTAGGACAGTCACAGAGCGCCCAAGGAAAGGGTCCCGCGCAAGGTACGTCCTACTGTACGTCCACTGTGTATTCTTCCTGTCAGTAACACAAGCGCTCAACTCTAACCAACTCTAACCATAACATTTGTCTAAAGCATTTAGAGGCAGCTCCGTCTATGCCAATAGGTTTTTACCACGCACCAACACAGGTAAACCACACTCCTATTACTCTGTCTGTGTCCCTTTATTGTGATGTTTAACTGTTGTGCTTCTCTGTCCTCTAATACGTTCTCAGAGTAAATAGCTTTGTTGAGTTGTACTGCTGATTGTCTGTGTCCTGAGCTGGATGAGTTCTGTTGATCTTGCTGTTTTCTCTATTGTACATCTATGTCTCTTTAATCCAAATGTGAATGTGTTTCAAAATCTGTCACTTCCTGCTGCCAGCTGGTGGCGCTATCACTGTGAACAACTATAGCAACATGTATGTGATCAGCCAATTTAATCTAAATCAGAAAATGCAATAGTAGATGAGACTCTTCCGGTTTCTCTGTTTTGGCATAAATTCCCTTTCCTCATGTTATATAATTTATCAAAAATCCATTCGCAGTTGAACTTTTTACCAAGTTCGGTGAGAATTGTAATCTCCTTGGAGGAGTTTTTAAAAAATCTAAGGCCCTGTTTACACGAGAAGGATTCCGGGTGAAAACGTAAAAATATTTTATCGGATGTGCCTTTCGTTTCCACGGCGACTGCGTTTTTGAGGCTTAAAAACACAAAAAAGTGAAACCACCCTCCAGAGTGGAAATCTTAAAAACGCTCCCCCGCCGCGTTCCCGTGTAAACGGTAAAAACGCAAAAGTCTGCTCGACAGAGAAGGTTGTACACAGGCGTGCGGACTTGGTGTTGTTGTAATATGCACTCCTAGCTGCCTGAAGTGCACACTACATTGAATTTCACACACTTTTGCGTCACCATTTGCACGTGGATTTCCCACACAAAACACTTGTCTAAACACAGAATAAAAAGTGATGATTCTCTTCAGAATCATTTCTGTGTAAACATAGCCTAATTCTGCAATTTTTCTAAAGATCCTCATTTAAATCCAAGATGGCTGACTTCCTGTTGGTTCGAGCTAATGAAAAATGATGTCAAACCAAAAATGTATTCAAATACCTTCAAAATTTTCTCAGTTTATTCACTGTAGTTTCGAAAATGGGAATAAAATATGACAAGAATTCAGAGTTCTCAGATCAGTAGATATTTGCCTGGTTTCGTCCGTCCTTCTGTTGGACTCTCACACATGAATTATGTTGAATATCTGTCAGCTGTTAAATTGAAATCCACAATTAGATAACACCAGTTTAGCTCAACCAGTGACCAAGCAATGCTTCATGATGTTCAGTGTGTGTGTAAAAAGAGCATTAGCACTTACAGAAAACACACTTCAGCTCACAGTGGAGGAATTAGTTTCGCTCCCAGTCAGATGTAAATGTCACTGTATGAAGAATCATTTTCTTGGTCTAGTTGGCCTTGTTGATGTAAGAGTGGTGTGTTGTGTCGGCGAGGTGCAGTCTTGTGTTGAACGTGTGTGTGTGTGTGTTGTGACTGCAGGTGTGCACCGGCCGGAGATGAGCTCCACCATCCGGAGACAGCCGCACGTTCCCTCAGCTCCAGGTTTGCGTGACTCTTTCACTCATTTCCCATCATCCCTCAGTAGCAGACATGAACTCTTGCTTTCTTCTCTCTCGGGTATTGTTCATCTGTTTCACGTCGATAAGCAGCTTTGAGTCGGGTGCAGCCGCAGTCTGAGAGAAAGCCGCAGTCCAACCCCAGTAAGTGTGTGCAGATGCCATCTATCAGCATGTGTGTGTCTTTCAGTGTGTGACAGGCCATTAAAGAAGTCCAGTGCTGTCTCTTACATCTAGAGGGATCAGGTAAAGGAAGGCTCTCCAATAAACTAATCATACACACCAGTAAAGAGATATTGAGCTTTCAACTTCACCAGTGTCATTGATGTCAACTAAGACCAGTAATAAACTAGATGCTAATGTACTGGCCCTGTCATGTGTTCCTGAGGATCTTTCAGATGATTCCCCTTTCACTGATTCCTGAGCACAAAATATCTGATGATTTTATTCTGCCGATTTATAAACAGGATGTTATTTAACTTGATTTTTACACGCAATATTGCCACTAACAAGTCAAACCTGAATCAAGCAATCGAGTCTCTGAGCAGCACAGCTGTAATGTTTGTAAATGAGTTTGAGTTTGTCAATATCCGAAAACTTCATGCGTTAAAATATCTTGAATGTAACTCGACACCCTTGCTTCATTTAGTATGCGTGATTCTGTGAATATGCAAATGAGCCTCGCCTCCACCCACTCCATCACTCAGAGATCCACTGGTTGACTCACACACGTTGATCTGATTGGTTACAAGGTGGTTTGTGACGTCAGAAACACCAGCGATTGATTTCACAGTGTGTTTTTGAGACTGTCTTTGGTTCACTGCAGTTTAAGGAGGAAATACTCAGTTCACTTATCAACTTACACACGGTGTGTGTTAAAGCGGATTAAAAACACCACATACACACATAAACTACATTTAAAAGCTGGATTTACACCACAGGGGGACTTTAACATTAAATAATAAATAATGTGTTTTTGAGCAAACCGGTTGAGTGAATAATTCAATGACTGTTGAAAGAGTCACAGTAAACCTCCTGTTATTGAATTAATATTTCCATTCTTCATAAATTTTAGCTTGTTTTGTCTTATGTCTAGAGAGAATCAGTTCAAGTCCATGTTATGTCTTGTATGTATTGTAAGCAGTTTCTAAATCTCCCCGTCTAGCGTTGGTACGCCGTGATTGGACGCACCCTGCGTACGCACGCCCTGATTGGTTCTCTGGCACCAGAAGGCCAACAGGTATCAGAATCATAATGCAGTTCTATAACATAACCCTCCAAAAGCAAACATTAAAGACGACATAAACGAAGGCTTTTAAATTCCGAGTGAATATCCATAAACTCATAATAATTGATGCTAATCCGGACTCCATCATGTCTATATCTGACACGAGGCCCAACCATCGCTCTCTGTGTTCAGATCACGGCCAGTCAGTGGCGAACCATCAGTGGAGCAGGACGAGCCCTGCCGACCCCGCAGGTAAGGCCTTCCTGTCCATATACTGTAAATCCACTGCACTTCCAGAGGAGGAAAACAAAGAAACACATAAATCTGCATTATGGCTTCATAGTGTGCGTCACACATGTCAGTGTGTGCACTTCCTGATTTATACACTTCCTTCATGTGGTTTAAATAGATCATGACATAAGCTTTCAGGAACGTTTAATAAATCCATCCCAATGTGCGGCCCATATGACATCATAAACGTTCAGAGCATGTGTTTCTGCCATATGACTTTATCCTCCATGTCAGGAACATGCTCTTCATGTTCTTTGCAGCTTTTGAGTGTGTGGCTGGTTTTGCTAACACATTGACACAGGTATTATGGGTATGTTAACCATAATGCATTGCGCTGAACTAACCGCTCGTACACACGCTGCCTCTGTCCTGCAGCGCTCGACCCGGCCTACCCCGAGCACCAGCACCCGTATCACTTTGGACACTTCGGTAAGTACTCTCCTATTTTATTTTGGAGTGATGCAAAGTACAGGTGAAACTCGAAACATTCAAATATCATGCAAACGTTCATTTATTTCAGTAATTCAACTAAAAAGGCGAAACTAATACATTATATAGACTCATTACATGCAAAGTGAGATATTTCAAATTTTTATTTTGATGATTATGGCTGACAGATATGAAAACCATAAGTTGTAAACCATAATCATCTCAATTATAACAAATAAAGGCTTGAATTGTCTCACTTTGCATGTAATGTGTGAGTTGTCTGGATTCATGAGAAGAAGTGCATGGGCCTCGGCTTGATTGTATGTGTGAGGCTCGTGGCTGATCTGGAGTCAGATGCCTCACTGTGCGTGTGTGAAACTGGAGACTCATGTGTAGATGATTTGTGTTTCCAGCGTCTGAGCCAGAAGACCACAAGCCTCCGCCTGAGACGGGCCACAGCAGAGGTGTGTCACAAACACAAGCACTGTTATATACAAAAGCCCACAGTTCTCTCACAATGCACAGTATAGCCCAGTGTCTGATTAAACTGCACCTATTATGCTATTTTAAAGTTCCTAATGTTATTTTGGAAATCTATGATACGTTTACACCAATCCAAGGTCAAAAAAACTTGATCTCCACATCAGCGTCAGCTCTTTCTCTCAGTGTCTGAAACGCTTCGTTTGGAGATTCAGTCTCTCTAAGCCCTAATGCTCTGCTGTGATTGGTCAGAAAGCAAACGCTCATCATCATATCTGACTCTCAGCTCTTGATCACGGTGATACGAACAGTGACGATGGCGAGGGTTTCACCGTATCGATCTCAGAAAGCAGTGTTGTTCAGTCTTCAGTCTCAGATACACTACAGTGTTTGAGGGCGGGGCTTAGAGACACTGATCAGCCAATCAACACCAGAGGCTGGCATTATGCAAATAAGTTATAAACCTATATAGACTGATCTGGAAGCGAGACTGAATTACTGACGACTCGATTCAGTTCAAAATCACAGACAAAAACTCCATTTATCTACAACCTTGATCTCTGAAGCGTTTACACTCACAAACATCTCTACTACACACTCCATGGGAGGGAATATCACAATAGAGAGCCTAAGTCCCGCCCCCACGCTTCTGGCTCATGGGACCTTATTTCGGAAAAAATATGAATGGTGGTCAATGGTGAGAGACAACTGTGCCCTCAATTACACATATGATGTTTGTCAATTTAAATGATAATTCTGAAAGTCAAAAACGTCGCAGTTTGTCATAAAACAGAAGAGTAACATTTAGTTTTATGTGAAAATTCAGGGCACAATTCAAACGGGATCAAAATATTTGTTGTCTCTCGCCATTGACTACCATTCAATATTTTTCCGAAATAAGGTCCCATAGTGGTCGACCGGAAGGGGAGGGACTTAGGCTCTCTGTTAGCATGCTATTCTGTGCATGTTGAAACAGATGTGAATTAGTGGCCAACACACCTGATCCAGCTCATTAAGATCTTCAGGAGCGCTTTTGATAATTACAGACTGGTGTGTTGGATCAGGGTTGGATCTGAACTCTGTCTGCAAGTAAGTAGATCTCTAGGAACAGGATTAGGCACCCCTGATTTAGGGTACGTTTTACACGACAACGATGTACAAAAAACGTTTTTCCCTTGCGTTTTTCGCATACAAATGACAATATTGTCAAAAAAGATCCCCGTCCACACTAATCTGCAAAAACATTACTTTAAACGCCAGTAGTTGGTGAAACCACTTTGTAAAGAAACACCACACGCCTATAGACCAAACATGTAATATGCTTGCGCAAGACGTCACCATTTTCACAAATTTGCGTTTTTGTAGTTTACATGGAGATGATAACGGTATAATTTTCAAAAACGTACACTTTGAATCCTGTTTTCAAACGTTTACATTTTCAGGCCCCCAGAATGCCATTGTCGTGTAACTGAACAGCCAAAACACATAAAAACGTTTCTGTTTTTATTTGAAATCAGTGTCATGTAGAAAGTATTTGGGTTGTTTCTGGTTGCCACATGCTAGTGGAACCATAGATATCCACAATAAAGGCTACCCAGACAGCAAACTGACATTGAATCAACGTGGAAACGACGTCTCTCATGACATCGAAACAACGTTGATTTTG